>MNCI01036144.1:515573-569923 GCA_015680685.1 Gnetum montanum | reverse complement strand
GGCCATGTGTTTTTGTAGTTTTATGTTTTCAGATGTAATGCATAAGCTAAATGGATGGATGCATAAAAAAGTAAAAAAAAATATGTGAACAAAATGAAATGCCTAATCTAAGTAAGTAGGCAACTTGTAAATGCGTAGGCTAGTGTGATGTAAATAAAAGTCAAAAATGCATGAGAAGTGGAGGAAAAGGGTAGGCAAGAATTTGGCACATTTTTGGCCAAGGGAAGGTCTTGGTCATGTAGTTTCTTCCTAACCAGGCATGGATTAGGGAGCATGCAAGGCTTAGGATCCTCTGGGAGGCTATTGGCTTCAACCACTCTTTCAGGTGTTTTAGCCTTACGCACTACATTGGTTGTTATAGGTGTACCACCAAGAAAATCTTTTTCTAAAACTTGTGCCATGTCTATGTCATGGATAGTTGAAGAGGAAGCATTATCACCATGGATGATAACTTGACCACCTTCATATGGAAGGTGGATTTCTTGGTGGATGGGAGAGGGGATGGCATGTATTTGGGTTAGCCAAGGCCTACCTAGAATCATGTTGAAACCTGGCATCTCTTCTATGATAATGAAATATGCACTAGTGGGGAATTACTCTCCTGCAACAAAGGCTAAGTTGATTGTACCCCTGACTGTGGCACATGATAAATTGAAAGATTTTAGACATGTGGTTTTGGTTGGCCTGATTTCATCTACCAGGCTTAGCTTGTCGATGACGGAGTACAATACTACGTTTGTTGCTGCACCATCATCAACATGTACCCTGCGGATGGTACATTGTCTAACACAAATGCTAATGGATAGTGGAGTTGTAGTAACCTCCCCTTGTTCGGGGTTAACTTTGACTGCATTATTGCATAACACTAGAGATGTTGAACCCAATTCTTTTGGTGTAGGGGGCAGCATTGTTGCACAGATGGATGTCTCATCTACAAGGATGTCCTCCATAATAGGAATGGAGGCCAATATCTTGGCCAATGCTTGGCAATGAGAAGATGAAGTCATGACCAATTCATATAAGCTCAATGTTGTGTTCTTTTGCTTGAGTGCTTGTTTCACCTAGGTTNTCCTCTTCCGTTGCCATTTGGTGGGTCTACCTAGGTTGCTAGTGGAGTCAACCCTTGAAGGAGGAGGGATCGAGATGTTGCCCACTGTTGGGTTTCAGGTAGGTGAGGGGCCAACACGTTGTGGCATACTTATGATAAAGGGTGGTTTAGGCAGAGTTGTTGTGTGGTCAACTCGTTGTGGCACCTTGATAACAAAAGGTTGCTTAGCAGTTGTTGTTGTATCATGCTAGTTTAATGTCTTAGCGGACGGTTGCTGTGGAGCTTTGACCACAAAGGGTGTTGTGGGTGCTCGAGATGACACTTTGATAACAAATGGAGGCCTCTTGCTTGTTGAGGCCGAGGGAATCCTTGCCTTGCTAGAAGGCACACGGATTACAAAAGGTTGTTGCATAGGTTTAGACTTACCACCTCTGCTAATGGAATTTATGACATAGGAGGCATCATCTTTGTTGGATTAACTCACCATGTTAATCACTAGTTGGCCACGTTCTATCATTCTTTGCAGGTCATCTTGCAAAGCATGACAGTTGTCTGTACTATGACCAACCAATTAGGGGTAATGACAATATTGGTCCAGCTTAAAGTGTTGTGGCACTGGGGGCTCATTTAGCATTGCTAAAGTAGGGTTCCTTAGTAGTTTGCAGTACCTATCATGTCTTTGGTGGGTAATTGCTAATACATGTTTGTGTTGGATTTGCCCATCTTTCAAGAGTTGCTCTAGTAGTTCAAAGGGTTGCATCGGAAGTGCTGTATACTTTGAGTGGTCCTTACATTGAAAGTTGGGTCTTGGGGTAGCCCCTATCAATGTAGGTGAGTTGTGCAAGAATTGGTAGTTTTGTTAGTTGGGGCTTTGGGCTGCTTAGCCATTGGGCCCCAGTTGGTTGTTTTTGTGCTTGTGGCTACATGCTTGCAAGTGTGTTGGTTTCTGTAGGCCACATAGGCTAGATCATTACTAGCTTGTGCTGCATCCTCTATGCTTTTTTCTTGGGAAAAGGCTTGGCTAAGAGACTTTGGAGCTAGATAATACAGTTTGGACTTAATAAAGTCATTTACTACACCTTTAGGAATGGCCAGTAGATGTGCTTCTACCAAGGGTTCATGCATTTCACTCAATGCAAGATTCCAATGTTGGAGGAATTTTGGAATGGGCTCTAGAGGCCCCTATTTAACTTGCATCAGCTGGTCAATGGTTGCTTCAGGCTTTAGGTTGTACCTAAAGTATGTCACAAACTTGGTTATGAGATCATACAAAGAGGAGATTGAGGCCTTGGATAGTGCACGATACCAATCCAAGGCCTTGCCAATGAGTGACATGGGGAACACATGCATGATAGTGTGTGGCCAAGCTTAAAGGAGTAGGCATTCATATCAAAATGTGACCAAGTGTGCATTGGGGTCCCCTTCACCGTTGTACTTGGTAAATTGAGGCAATTGGGCCCACGTTGGGAGAGTTGGAGGTGGTACTGTAGGACTTATGGGATCATCTTGGTAGAATTCCACCATATTAATGGTGTCAAAGGAGGCATCCTTAAGTCGGTTAATCTCCTCTGTCAAGCTTTGTATTAGCTGGAATGCCTAATCCAAGCTTGGGGATGTGCTAGCTGGTTGCATTGGCTGGGCTTGGGTTAGTTGTGGAGTTTGCCAGTTTAACTTCGTAGTGGACGAGTGTTGCCAGTTTAATGTTGTAGCAGATGATTGCTGATGTAATGGCTAAGCGATGGGTGTGGTGATTGGAGTGGGCCACACATGGGTGGATTGGATGGACATCATAGACACCAATGAGATAGGCGGGATGTAGGATGCCTAAGTTGTTTGGAGCTAGGAGGTGGCCCCTGCATGAGCATAGTGCTGGGAAAATGCATTAGTTGCTTACGAGGAATGCTGAATTGGCCTGGTCACTATCTTGAAGGGGATGGATGTACTAAATCAAGGAGGAGCTGTAATAGGGAGTGGTTGTTGGAAGACTGTGTGGAGGTGGCTCTTGCATTCGAAGTAGGCCTCGAACTCATCTTCCTCCCTCTATGAGGCTTCCTCGTAGGTTTTTGCTACATCATGCTTGTTTGCATGGATGAGTTGGAACAACAACTAGTGGTAGGGCTTCATGAGTGGGATTATGTCAAACAAAGAGGGGTTATACTCCTGTCCATTTCGGTGGACTCGTTCGTAGTCCTATTTTGCCACTAAATCAAGGTAATCCACTGGTAGTCCTGCTTGGATTTTGACATAAATGAAATTGTATTGTTCATGGCTTAACACGGCATGCTTTGGCTAGATTGTGGTATCAAATGTGTCAAATACCAAAGTGGAAGGTTGATCTAGATTCATGTTCATAGATCAGGTTGTGAGAGTTGTTGTTTGCAAAAAATGGCTAACTCTGAAAATAGTAGAAAAATGAATAAGTCTATCAGTAGTAGGGAAATGGCCAAGTACAAAAATATAGACAAGGGCTAAGTGCAATAATTCAGAGAAAAAAATGCTGAGTATGAAAATGCAGAAAAAATGGCCAAGTATGAAAATGTAGAAAAACAGCCAAGTGTGAAAATGCAGGAAAATAGGCCTTCCTTCTAGCACCAAAACTATAGCAATAGAAAACGCTGATGGCTGGAAACACCAAAAGGTCTTTGGGAACACAGCCTAACCCTGAATCCGCACGATGGTCATGCTGGAGAAAATAGATTCAAGGTGCCTTGAACAATCTAGTCGATCAGACAGGGACTTAATCGGTGTACAATAATCCTTTTGCAAACAATAAAAGAAAACGTAATGTGCATAGCAGTAGAAATGTGCTAAAGTGCGTAACAGGGTAGTAGACACGATTAAATGCTTTACAATGCCAAATAAATGCTGTAATCAGCCAAAGAGAGAGTTTGAATAGAAGGATGCACCACCCTGAAAAAGGGTACAGGTATACAAAGTGTACAATAGGCATAGTAGGAGCAGAATCATAGCCTTGGTGGTGTTGGGCTATGAAATTTGGTGCTCACTGTGATAAACTGTGCCTCCTAGGTCGGTGGTCATAGTATACCATGTGATGTAGTTATGCTTCTCTGTCGGTGTGGTGTGCTCTAGGTCTCGTTTGCCCACAGAGCTAAGTGCTAAAATGCTAAAATGCCAAATGCCAAAATGGAAAGGCCAACTTCTTTGCTGGTGAAGAAATTGAAGCCTTCCCCTTCTCCTCTTCTCTTCTTTTTTTTAAAGAGGGCGTAGAGGTATTTATAGGGCTAAGGCTAGCCCAAAATGTAGATCTGGCACCACATGGCAATGCATAGGTAACAACATGTAACAGTGCATAATAATGCATAACAAGGCGCTACTCTACGCACTATAGTAGGGTGCTATCCTATGCACTATAGCAGGGTGCTACGCTATGCATGTAGCAAGGTGCTACGCTACACACTATAGTAAGGTGCCACACTAGCACTGTAGCAAGGTGCTACGCTATGTAGCGTAGCAGCACGTAACAGTGCATAACACATAGCCATATTTACAGTTGCGATGCCGAGACCCAAAATTTTGTGGTGTTTCAATAAGTCTACAAATTCATACTAGATAAGACGTTGTTTATGACTATGGTCGCTACAGATCGTGATGTGCTATAGTTTTCTATGACTATGGTCTAAGACATAGCACATCATGGTTTGTAGAAGGAGAAAATATCTCAATAAGTCTACAAATTCATACTAGATAACATAGTAGTCCATTTTGGTATACCTCTAACCATAGTCACAGATAATGGACCATAGTTTAGTAGCTAAGAAACACAAGCCTTTTGTCAATAACTAAGCATTAAACATTCCTTTCCATCATCATACTATCCTCAAGCCAATGGAGAAGCCAAAGCTAGAAACTAGGTCATCATAAAATTGCTCAAAAAGATGCTAAACAATAGCAAATGCAAGTGGCATGAGAAGCTTGTCCATGCACTTTGGACCTATAGGACTATCTTTTGAATTGTAACTAGTGTCCTCCCATATAGGCTTGTTTATGAATCTAAAGTTGGTTTACCTCTTGAATTTTAGGTTCCATCACTAAGAGTAGCTTTATCTTGCTTGGTTAATGATGAGAAAAACAAGGAGTTATGTATCACTAACCTTGATTTAGTGGAAGAGTAGTGAATAAAAATGCTTTCTCCCATCTAACTATACCAAAAGAGGTAGAAGGAACAACATTGTCATGATCTAAACAAAAGAAAGATCAAGGAAGGAGACCTAATCCTCAAGACCATTTGCAAATATGTAGATAGATTCTTAGCCAATTAGGAAGAATCTTTATTGGTTACCATAGCCTATGACAATGGAGCATTCATATTAGTAGACATGAATGGAAATAAATTTCCCAATCTAGTCAACCATTCCTATCTTAAACCTTATTACATCTACTATCTTTATCTATAGTTATTGTTAATAGGTTTGAATGAATGACTAATGTTGATAACTCCAACAACCTATAACAAGTGACCCTGCATGATCTCCATCTCTCTCTCTCTCTCTCTCTCTCTCTGTGTGTTTCACATGACAAATGAACTACAAACTTTGTAAAATCTATGATACATGACACAGATCACTTAATGTTGTACAGATAGTAGCCTTTGGTGGCCTACAGTTTTCTGGTTATCTTGTGTGGCCTTATACAATGTCTTGTAATAACATGTATTCTTTGTCTTATTTTCTTTTCCTCTTGGAGTTATGCTTGTAGGATGAAGCTTGAAGTCATCGCAAAGATGCAACTCATTATGATAACAAGTTATCATGTGATCTTGATGCATGATATTTGACTAGCTTATTATGTTGTGTCAGGGTGTTTGTCTTACATCACTTTCATTTCCTTTTTTAAGCCACAATCCCATAACCCAATTACAACATTTCTTATCCTAAACAACAATGATGACCCATGTTTGACATTCATGCACCGTGGCCATAATACATCTCCTTCATCATGTTTCATTGTTAAGTTCATTGGATGTAACACATTACATTTAATGAGAAAAATAAACTAAGTTTGGCCTTGGTAATGAAACCTAATGAAGGTTTCATCCCTCAAATAAATGAAAACAATGAAAAAGAAAATTTTTGAGAAAGTTGAAAGGCCAATGAAGCCCAAAATTTAGATCTACAGCTCCAAACAAATAGAGGAAGGAGCCAAAATACTAAAGAAGCCTTCAAGTAGAGTGTTGGTTCCTAGAAAACATTACTAAGTGGCCAATAATTTGAAGCATGAAGCATGAAGACTACACCAATTGATGAATTGTGGTTTGCTAGGCCCCAATGTCAGATCCTTGATATCAGGTACATGATATCGTAGCCTAGATAATGATATCGAAAACACGATATCATGATTCCTATATAGGCCTATAAATATAGCATTCAGGAGCATAAGAAGGGAGTTAGTTGATATGTCTTAGGGTAGAGTCTTTTTTTCATTTTTCAATTAGTTCTCAGTTCCTTCCCAATGCATGCTCACAGTGTGATGTTTGTAATTGTACAAAACCTTTGTTCAAGTGTGACGTACTTGGACATGCACATAATCAGCAATTAAGATTGAGATTACTCCATCATTACAATGTTCACTTAGTTTTTAATTATTTAATTATTAATTTTTATTTATTATTTTCTTAGTTAATATTTCTTTATCATCATTTACTATTCCTATTGGTAAATGTGGAATGAGTACATCTTAATCATGAACATTTAAGTGTAACTGCTTGGCAATCCAATAGCATGTCTAGTAGTGCTCAAGTAATGTGCACTTGGTAAGCCCAGAAGTAGTACACAAAGTCCAAGATGCATATGGATGATTAAGGACAGATGCTCATTGCACTTGGGCTAGTTTAGATTTGTTTTCCTATTGCCAATTAGCTTAAATCAAGATTATTTTTCATTGTCTTTAGGAGTAGCCTAGTGTTAGGAATCACATCACACCTCACGCTGGACTAAACCATACGTGACAAAGAAAATACTAGTCCAGGTGGGAAGACAATGAACCATGATCAATGTATAACTATCTAGGTGCCACATTTAGTTTATCTGTAGAATTTGATTGGATCATGCATACATGCTCACATTCGTATGTTTGAGTGTAGGGGTACCTCGCCGCTCATCATTGGCATCGTTGTCAGGGATGGTGCTAGTTATCTAGATTAGTTATATCATCCAAGATCACTATAACGAAGCATTAATGATATATCTTTTAGAAAGAAAGTAATTGAAAATAATTCATACACAATTCACAACAATGTCTCTCTCACAAGACTATGATAATGCAACAACTAGTGAGGCAATTCATTATAGAACCAATGTAATTTATGACAAAGAAGAAGTTTGGAGTACTCAATCTTATGCAGGAGTTTCATATGTTCAAGAATACCCCAATGATACTCAAAGATGCATGTCATCCAAATCAAACACCTTTAACGAGGATGGGACATCCATCAAATGAAGGGGTCCATAAGGCCTAGGATCCTCTCAATGGTTAGCAAGATTACATTAGGGTATGATTGGGAGACTTACAAAAGTCATGACAAGTCTTCAAGTTCTTTCTCTTCCTTTTCTCCTTCAACATTAGGTCGTGACACAGATGACCATCTCTTAAGGGGTCAGTGTAGAAATAGAAATTGGACCCACAAGCAAAGCTGGGAGTTCCAACATGAACAAAGACAACACCATCCAAACTCATCAACTCATAACCTACTTAGTGATGAACCCCTGTTGGCCACTAAGAGTCTAATGCATATACAAGAGGCTATTCAAATAACCTATAGGAATCACAAGGAAAACCATCTACCCAAGTTTGATTTAAATAACTTTCCCAAGTTTTTAGGAGGCTATGATTTAGATTAGCAACATCTTTACAAGCCTTCCATGATGTCTATGCATGGAAAAACATTGAGAATGGGTGGCAAAGACTTAAGCTCTTCCCTATGACACTCGTTGGCCAAGAAAAAGTATGGTATAAGTCTTTAAAACCCAAATTAATTTTCCATTGGTTGAACTCTTCAATGAAAGATATCAAACCTGTACAAGAGTGTTAGCCTTGAGGAGACAAATCCAAGAGTGGAAACAAGGGTAACATGAACCCTTGGACATGGCCTTAGAAAGATATTACTCACTATTAAACAACTTCCCAGGCCATGGGTTCTTTGAGGAAAGGCTAATGTATCATATCATGGATGGGCTCCATAATGAAACAAGGGAGACCTTAGGGATGTATGCCCTAGGTCAACTATATGAACTATGAACCCACCAATTCTATGAGCTTATCAAGCAAGTAGCAAAAGAAGAAGAAGAAATAGCTAAATGGAAGAATGTTGAAAGATCTCAATAGGACCAAAATCTCAAAATAACAAAGGTCCATGAAGAGGAGAAATCAACTCACCTCATGGAGGTGAAATCATCTTTGCCAATACTACAATCACCAGAGGAAGTTGAGGTAAAGATCAATAAGATGATAGAATGGGTACATGAAAAAATGCAGAGAATATGCACAATCACTTTGACAAATAGGAAAAACAAAGGATGCCAAATTGAGAAACAAGACAGAACACCACTCGACAGTTGGAAAGAAGGGTTGAAGATAATAAGGATAGGGGCTCAACTACCAATCATAAATATCAATGCAATGTTTATCTATACAATCACCCCAAAATTCAATGCCTAGTATTGTCACATTTACATGAGCATTGGGGAGGAATGCTACATCCAGATTTCATACAGAAGTACCATGTACAACCGCAGTGGCATAAAACCCAATCATGGGGGAGGCCACCACCAAATAGACCACACCCTTCGTATCCCTTGACAGCAAATGTCTAGTATGTTCAGCATCCTATTTTCCCAACTGGATCAACATTCTTTACTTCACCTCATCATTATCATTCTCCTGAGTACTATCAACCCATGTCCTCTCCAAAAAGATCACCTCCTTCTACATCACCACCATTTGTGCTAAAAGGTTTTGTACCACAACACTAACCCATGGACATTACTTGTGCTACTTCTGTCAATAGTAATAGCTATCCTCCACAATGTCAAAAGCATCCTTTCTTTAGGCATGATCGTAGAAAGAGATAGCATGATTTTGAAACCACCACATCCACCAACTCAGCACAAGTCCAGTGTTGTGATGCATCTTCCCCCTTGAACTCAATGCCTTCTATTACCTCATCTGGGCCACCAACTAACACTCCAACAACCATGCAGCCTAATGACTACCACCACGTAGGAAGCCATATCAATCCTTGCATACCATCTTACAGTCATGAGTGCCATAGTGGGTTTACTCCTTATCACATGACCACATCTCATAATTTGCCCCACTATTCCTACTTCAATTAAGTGTTGAACCCCAATTTGAGTACATTCCTACCATCATATCGAAAGACACTTAGTGGTTTGGATATGAATGGACCCCAATGTTCCCAACATGCATGGATCCAAAATTTCCATTTATTAATTCTAGCCATGATCAAAGGTTTAGTTATGGGGCATATCCTCCATTCTAATAAGTAGAATTAGTAAATTTTTTTCCTTTTCTTTGATTTTTTACATTTTTTTGTTTTCCAGTTTTTCACTTTTCAAATTTTTGTTTTTACCTTTTTGGGGGTAATCTCATCAGTGAATAAAATACTCATCTAACTCGTCGGTTAAGGTGTGTTCTATGCTATTAAGTTACGAGTGATTAATTATTTGGATAGTGAGCCCACAACATCCACCCATCCATTCTATTAATAAGAGGTTCTACTCTACATACGATGATATTCTTGTCATCATTAAAACTTAAAGTAACTTTGTACTCATTTTGCCCAAAGAAAAAAATGATGGACTAAGAGGGAATGGCTAGGGTGTGACATCAAGGGGACTTGTGGATTCTCTTTGATGACATTTTTGTGTGCTATCATGTAGCTTGGTTGTACTTAGGTCCTTGTAGATCTAACAAAAAATGGACGTAAGAGTAATAATGATTCTCAATAAAGACACTCAATGCTATTCTAGAGGGTCCCAATAGAAAGGCATGCACCCATGCCTAAAGGTTGATGGCTTCTCCATAACACTTTTGAAAAAGACAAAGTGCTAAAGTAGCTAGATGAAGAAAAAGAAAAATAATGAAGAAAACACAAGAAAAGATCAAGAAAAATGTGCCACAAAGAAATTCCAAATCGCTCCTCCCTTGGACAAAATGCCAAATGATTGTACACATTACTATCATGGTGCTCTTATGGTTGTCCATCATTGGATGAAACAATGTAGTATCACTGATCAGAGGCATAGGCTTGGTCTTGATTTTGGAGTGCAAGGCTAATGATACATTAATCACACCCCACACTCAGGATTCATTGTGTCCAGGGTAAGTTACCTCATGTCCCAATCTTTGCAATCCCTTCTATGATTTATTTCATTCCACTATTTATGTATTTCTAACTTGTGTCTCGTATGGCATAGAAATCATACCTCATCATAGTGGTATGTAACATGTGTGTGTTTTGTTGCACTAGTGTGGATTGCATTTAACCCTTTTAATGCCTATGGAAATTTTATGGTGTGGTTACATAAGGGCATGATAGGTAGGAACTTGCTTTGGGGAGGACCCACTTGCGTAACTTTTGTAATTTGCACTTATTTCACATCACCACATCATCTTATACCCTTCAAGTACTACATTGCTAAAGTTATCCTTTCCTTTATCATCATTTTAATTCAAACGTTCCTATGCACCACTACATGTCCTTTTTCCTCACCCTATTCACAAACTTCATTGTTAAATTCCACTTCATTACACTTTTGGTGCCTTCAAGTCTACTCAACATTACCCTAGATCTTTCAAATTTACCTTAAGTCCTTCATTTTTGGCCTTGAAAATTTGAAAAATTATCAGTTTTACTAAGTACCCTATTTTAGAAGGGATGCGATATCAGGTACCTAGTATCAAGTCCAGTGTGATATTGGGTCCACGCTAGCACATACACGATATCGCATCTATAAAATATATATATATGGACCCCACCCCATGTGCATCAACATCATTTTTCACTATTCATGTGAGGGGAGTTGTTGCAATTTTCTTCCACAAATTCTCACACTCTAAGCACCTATCATTCAAACATCAATATCTTGCTCATTAATGCTCTGATTCTCGTTCCAATCAAAGCTGCTTAAACCCAAAGCATTTTAACCTAGTCATGGGGGAAGGTTATGCTCCAAGTTGCACGTAGTTTTTTTGAAATATATCATTGCCTAAAGGATATCATAAAGGGTAAGTGACCTTAATAAATGTTAAAAATGTATGCCAAATTAATTTTCTTTCTTCAACTAGACCATGAAAATTATTTTTTGGAGTCACCTAATCAAATGCAACCCAATATCAAAAATTTTAGGGGAACTTTTTATAAAAATTTTTAACTCTAAATCACACTAGGTATATAATGAATCTATTAAAGGTAAAGAGTAAGGTATAAATCAAATTTTGTAAATGGCCTTACTAACAGTTAATCCTATGTAATTACAAATGGCCCCTAAATGAGGACAACAAGGAGGCCAAGGAGAGGTAGAGGCCAAGTGCCTCCCAAAGAACATGCAAAGTAGGAGGCACAATTATTCAACATTCATTAAGAACCTACTATCATTGCACAATTTGGGCATGCCGAAGGTGGAGAAGGTAGGGCACATGAACATGGGTAACATCTCACATTGTCTCCAGAATATGTTCAGGTAATTCAGGAACGGTTCACATTAGCAATAGTGATTATGGAACTCAATTTTGGACCTTTTACTAAATTTTCCCCTAAGGTAGTTAAGGATCAACTTAAAGGGTCTCCACTGTGGCTGGTTCTCTCTCAGAGTGACGATTGGTACTTGGGGAGACTTACCAATTTTGGCATAATAAGGAAGAAGGCACCACCATTGATATTGGTGGGATTTTAGTCAATTTCTCTACCAAGGCCATTTTAGAAGTTCTAAATCTTCTAAATATAGGGCCCAAGGTTTCTCACCTATACACTCACTCTGATGCTCATGCATGAAAAATATGGTTAAAAAGGGCATATGGCAAGGAGGATGAAACATATGGAGAGCTTACACTTGAAGAGAGGATCTATTTTAAAATTGGAAAATATCACATTTTCTCAAAGAAAGGATTGAACAAGATTTCCACCTATGTAGCTAGAGGAAGTGACATCTTGATGGGCAAGGTTGATGCCAACCTACCCCATCTATATTTCATAGAAATTTTAAGGCAATTCAAAGAATGTAAAATAGGGAAGTTTGTATTGCCTTTTCCCTTCCCTGCTTAATTAGGAAGCTATGCCAGCATGATCAAATTCTGGGGTACACCAATGACATCCCCTAGAAAGGCTCAAAATTCCTCATTTTCTAAATTACTAAAGCCACCATCACCAAGAAAAGATGTTGGTGAGACATTGAAGCCTAAGCAAGAGCAAATGATGTAGCCCACTACCCCTCAAATTGTAGGGCCTAGCCAAGTTTTGGACATAAGGCCTAGTCAACAATAGGAACTGGGGCCTAACACATAGCCCACACACTAGCAAGGCCAATCGCCACTGCCACCATAGGACTATTGACCATCAATGAGCCATCTCTGGGCCATCGTTGAATTGGTCAGTTAGGGAAGTCATGATGAGGCAGACCTCTTTAAGATCATTGATGATGTTGTACAATCCACAATAGATCATGCATGGGGTGAAATTTCTATTCAAAAAAGATGAGGGGAATCACATTGGTCACAATAGATCTCTAGAAACATTACATCTTTTTAAGTGTAATTAGAAACTTGTGAAGGTGCCATAGTAGTGGTCATGTAGCACCAAGATGCAGTAGGAGTAGCAAAAGTGGTCGTAGACCACATCAAAGAATTTCTCAATGTTCCTATTGTGCCACCAACAAATTTTATAGGAGCACATGATGCTCAAACCTTGGCTGGTCCCTTAATAACTCCTGCAAATCATAAGGATGTTTTGGATCGATTGCTGTAAATAGGACAAGTGATGACATCCTTGTTCGACATCCCTCAAGATGTTATAGCAACATAGTCAAACCTTATCTCTACAAAAGGAAAGCTAGTCATGGTAGAGGTTAGGGCTGAACATGTAGAGGAGGAGTTGAAAAGACTCCAAGAGAATTTCATCATCCTACAAGCTGCATAGCGGGATCCATCCCAATTCATCCCTGCAGACTAGCTAGAGTCCTTTTAGATGGAGCAGCTAAATAAATTACTAGAAGAGAATAAAAGAGTGGTGGAGGAAAGAGAGAAGGCTTATTAGGATGCTTCAAAGGCACAAGCTCAAATATATGCACATGCCAAAGCACTCAAGGCCTTACAAAAAGAAAATAAATAGCTTGTCACCGAAAATATCTGATTGACCATAATAGAAAAATAGAAGAATGTTATCAAGAAGAATTTTTACAAAATACGAGAACAATTAATAAGGGTCAACTAGGACATGAACCTTTTAGCCAAAGAAAATAGAGCCCTCTTAATGGAGGAGGTATGCACAATCCATCAGAAGACAACCATTGAAATAAGCGTGTGTAGAATGAGGCTAAGTAACATGAGAAACTAAAAGAGCATTTTAGAGATCAAGTGGGGATGTACAAGGAGATTATTAAGCAAGAAATCCATATGGCCAAAGCCCACATCAACACTCTCAGTGCCCAACACATTGATTGGTGGGCGATATTGGATACTTAGGCTTTCACCCACCAAGTAGAACTAAAGAGCTAGGGCTTGCAGATACAAGATCTCACTGAGTACATGGAGTTGGCAAACCTGTGGTATGCCAACTTGGCCATGTTAATAGCAGGACACCTAAGGATAGAATTAGAGAAACATGTATCAACCACCTATGCTAAGTATGAAGGTGAATTTGCTAAACAGAAGAGGATATTGTAGAGATTAGAGGCAGCAAATTCTGAACTAGAGGTGGTCAAGACTAGGTACAAAGGACAAAAAGATGTCGTAGAAGATTTGGTTTGATGGCTCACATATTACCAAGAATGCAAAGACAAAGCCAGAGCCTATGAAGAGGAATGATAGTTATTTGTGGCTTGGTACGTTAAGGCCAATCAGATGTTCCTGCAACTGCCATGCCCATGGGAGGTGTTGACTCCATCAAATATTGGAGAATTAGCATGGATGACATAGGATCCTTTGATTGAAGAAGAAAATCTTTAGGTGCTTCTCTAGAGACATCCATTTCTAAAACTTGGAGCACAAGATATGGAGAAGAGGCCCATGGAGGAGCCACCACCGCTAGGAATCACATGAGTTCCAGCAATTTTGTATTTTGTACTATGTGTTTGTGTCCCAATTTTGTTTTGTTTAATTTCACACTATAGCATGAAGTAATCCATAGTTAGTCAATAATCCAATACCTATCCACTCTATAATTAAGGAACTTGTTCTCATTTTGATTATTTGACTCGAGGACTAGTTGTTATTTAGTTGTGGGGGTATGATGAATCATGGTTTGCTAGGCCTCGATATCGGATCCTTCATATCGGGTATGCAATATCGTAGCCTAGATAACAATATCAAATACACGATATCGTGATTCCTTTATAGGCCTATAAATATAGCATTCAGGTGTAGAAGAAGGGAGTTAGTTGATAAGTCTTAGGGTAGAGTCTTTTTATCAATTTTCAATTAGTTTTTAGTTCCTTCCCAATGCATGCACACAGTGTGATGTTTATAATTGTACGAAACCTTTGTTCTAGTGTGACATACTTGGACATGCACATAATCGACAATAAAGATTGAGATTACTCCATCATTACACTATTCACTTAGTTTTAAATTTTTTAATTTTTAATTTTTATTTATTATTTTCTTAGTTAATATTTCTCTATCATCATTTAATATTCCTATTGTTAGATGTAGAATGAGTACATCTTGATAACAAACATTTAAGTGTAACTACTTGGCAACCTAGTAGTGTATCTAGTAGTTCTTAAGTAATGTGTGCTTGGTAGGCCTAGAAGTAGTACACAAAGTCCAAGATTCATATGGATGATTAAGGATGGACGCTCATCGCACTTAGGCTAGTTTAGATTTTGTTTCCTATTGCCTATTAGCTTAAATCAAGATTATTTTTCATTGAATCTAGGAGTAGCCTAGTGTTAGGAATCACATCATACACCTCACGCTAGACTAAACCATACATGACAAATAAAATACTAGTATAGATGGGAAAATAGCAAACTGTGATCAACATATAACTATCTAGGTGCCACAGCTAGTCCATCTGTGAAATTCGACCGGATTGTGTGTACATGCTCATATTTGTATGATTGAGCGTAGGGGTACCTCACTACTCATCACCAATCAACAAGCATGTCACTAACATATTGTAACCATGGTGTCAATATCTAGAATTCTTTGTTAACCCATGTGACCATTCCTTTATAGCCAAATATAGCCTTCATCCCCTCTCAAACTAATATCATCCCATCATAATCTTATTCCAGCATCACAAGCACTCTTCAGTATGGTTTAACAGTAATAGAATCAAGCACAAAGAGGAAACATTGGTAATGGACCTATGGTGGTGTTTTGCATTCTTTGTCATTGTCTCTCAGGTTAATCCTCAAAACATTAACAAAGAGGGGTCAATGAAACACTAGAAAGAAAACTAATGTTGAAGCCCATGACCAAAATCACTTTTAATTTGGTGGAAAATAATAGCAAATACAATTTAGGCAAAATTTTTATTGTAAAGTGTGAAATTTGTAGTTCATAGACTATAGTCTCACACATCATAGCTTATGAAAGCTAAAAAATGCTTCAAAAGTTGTGAATGCCTCATTTTCAGGGTAGGAAAACCTATATTTTGCATATATCTAGGCTTGGGAAGGATGAAAATGCCTTATAGATCATTGAATTTGACATTTGTTTAGCTTATATGTTGGCCATGCTAGTTTTTATGCTAGGGCCACTTATAGCTAGTGTATAAAATTTGGATTTCAATTTTTATGTTGGGGCCACCTACAACCAAGACATAAAATTTGGGTTTAAGTTTTTATGCTAGGGACAGTTGCAACTAGCATATAAAATTTGGTCATTAAAGTTTTACACTAAAAAATAATGAAGTTAATGTAAAAGGCATGAAAATTTCCAAATTTAATAAATATGTTGCCAAAGGATGACCTGCATACACCAAAAATTTGTAGTAATATTTCAACAATCATAGTAGAGATCTACAACAATAAATTACTTACTAAATGGACTATTTAAATTGAAGTTGACTACATTAAAAGGAAATTTTGGTAAATTGCATTCAAGATGAACAAAGTAGTGTAGATTCATTAGAAGTTTAGAACCATCCTTCCATTTATAACATTGATCCAATAATAGAGAAACTAGTGGCAAGCTTTAGGAGTAGATACTTAGAACTACCAAAGAGTAAAGATAACTATAGAACATACCTAGTTGGCTAAGCACAAAATTTTGTACTTTTCTAAACTTTGTTCTTGCAAACAATTTTATTATTTTAATAAAAAAATGTAGTTGATTTCTTTGATGCAAATTTATTTTCTATTTCTTTACATTTAGATGTGCATTTTCCAATTCATTTAATCACATTGTTAACAAATGATAAGTCCTTGGGTAATCGACAAGACCATCCATAGCTCTTTGGTACCTTTTCTCGAGGCGCATCGAATTCGAAGTTAAACTATTTTGCCTTGAAAGCTTTGGCCTTCCAGAATCAAATTTTTCAAATGTTATAATTATAAATAATGATGAAAAAGTAAAATTAATCTTGAAGCATATTTATTAGTGTTGATGTATGTGCATTAGAGTGTTCTAAAACACCACCAAGAAAATGCATGTTGTAATCTTTTCGACATTGTAACTTTCACCCCATGAAATCCAAGGCTAAAATTTCATTATAAAATCTAAAGATTATAATCCACGAGATGAAATTTCACATACTTTAACTTTTGGAGCTAAAAATATACCTTAGAAGTCATTATAGCCTTAACCCCCAAGTGAAAAAAGTCATATTATGTCCATATTTGTGCAGTAGGAGGGATGGGAAGTCAAAAATGCCTATTGGATTGAAACAATTGGCATTTTCATGGGTTTTGTGGGGGTGTGAAATTTGCTACACTAGAGTCATCTATGCTTAGTGTTGGGGGGTTTAACTCTTAAAGCCTTAGTGTGGCTCCTATAGCCTCAACATGGCTCATGTAACCCTAGCATTGCTCCTCGAGTTCGACATGCCCAACATTGGTCTAGTAACCCCAATGTTTCTCCTACAACTCTAGGATGGCTCTAGTTGTGTTAGCATTGATACTGCACCTTAGTGTTGATCTTGCATCCCCATCATTACTCATGCAACCTAGTGTTGCCCATGCAAACCAGCATGGTTCTTGAAAGCTTTGTGTTTCTCCTAAAAAGCCAGCATGGGCAAAATTCCTGTTTACTATTTTTGGTAACTAGAATGGTTTGGGTACCTTGGGGATATCAAAACTTACCATACATAGTTTATTTTATAGTTCATTGTGCACTATGACTATAAGATAGAATTGTTTCACATGCCTTTGTGGGATCCAAAGGCTAGCATTACTCGTCACAAACAGCCAAAACCTTACCCTCATCTACTATGAAAATTTCATAGCAAGGCTAGCATTGATATCCCATCCAAAATCTAATACTCCTCTACTATGAAAATTTCATAGCAAGGCTAACATTGGTGTTCTTATAAGAACCTCATAAAACCTTTGTAAAAACAAAAATTTTTACCTTATTCTTTTTTGGGAGATAAACATTAATCTTGCCAAGGGGAGACATCTCCAACACTATGTGGGAGTGTGTAAGATTGTTTATCTTACCTTCTTTCTTTCCTGCTTTCTAGCTCCAACATGGGTACTACTAGTAGGCCTAGTGTGGTGGGTGTTTTGACATAAAATTCTTGTCCTTTCCAAAGTAAAAGGTGTGCCCATTTGACTACAACTTGCATTGTATTTTATAGTCGTAGTGCACAACAACTTAACAACCGACACCTCCTTTTACATTTTAAAAATTCTATCTTCTAGAATTTTTATTTTATTAATTAATTAAGCATTTCACTAGGCCAATTTCAAAAATTATCAACATGTCATTTATCCAATCAATTATTTTGCCTTTTAACTTTACTAATACAACATCCAGGCAATAGTCTGTAAGGGTTTATGACCTTAAAGACCCCATTGTAGCTAAGTGTATGCAGTCACTCAAGCTTAGGGGGTGAAGCCAAAAATTTTTGATGATAAATGAAGATCATTACCACTTCATTTATGCCAAAATTCAACCTGGCATGCTCATTCCAAGAATTGAAGTAGTGGAAAAAGAAGAGTATGAACTCATCCACCCTGATAGGAAGGAATACATACCTTCTTCATACAATAAAATACCATTAAATGAAACCTATGCATGCATCATTCTTAATTAATTAAGATGGATGAAGAGGATGGGAAGGCTAGCTCAGACAAACAACATGGGGAAGAGGATGAGTTTAGGGTTGAGTCTGGTCATGAGAATCTCATAGGAGGGCTCTTCCAAAAATCAACTTCCAAAGATATCATACCCACCTCAACTCCCATTGCCTCTTTCATAGGGTAAGTTCCTTACCTCCTCCATATTTGATCATGTTTGGACTAGTGCTTGTTATAGTAGTACACTAAACATAATCGTTGTTGCAAGCAACAACCTTTCTCTTCTCCATGCCTTTTGCTATGCAAACATAGTCTGCATGGTCATCATTGATGGTTGTGACCATCACTTCCAACTTTTTCACACAATTGGGGCTGATAGTGGGATCTTAAGTGATCTAAGGGTCACATACCCCTTTTTTCCCTTTTGTGTTCTAGATACCAACATAAACTTCTTTTTCACTATTTAGTTCATTCGCAACGATGATGACTCAACCTCTCCCTTTAGTGCCATAACCAATTATGAGGCCACATGCCTCTTAGCTCATACCCCAACCTTTCTTAGAGACACCTCAAAGCATGGGGGCATCTCAATGACTGGATCAAGCATTCCAAATGATCCAGGACTTAACAGAAGTGTTTCAAAGGCTCAAGAGTTCCATGCCTCATACCATTAAATTATGGATTTCTACCAAGATGATCCTATCATTCTTGCGGTCACACAATTAACTCTTTCCTAAAATGTTCCCATACCTTAATTTACCAAGTACAATAGTGAGGATGACCCTAAATCACAACTTATAACCTTTTGTTCTAACTTCTTGTTACTACAAGCCTGACCACACATAATAATGTAGATTTTCCCTATGTCTCTTATAGGAAAAGCACTATACTAGTATCATGACTTGCTAAGAGGATCCATATCCTCACTGGAAGACTTGATTTCACACTTTGTTAACCATTTTAAGTACAATTCGAAAGCTAAAAATATCATTAATCAACTAATGAAGATCAAGTAAGGATCCCTTAAGCTAGTGCAAAAGTTCATACAATGATGGAATGCTTTTCTTAACAAGATTCTAAAACTGATAGCTAAAACTCACCTTTTCGCTATCTTCAAGGGAATAGTTAACAACTTTATCAAGTTGAAATTATACTACTTAGATTCATGGTCACTTAGTTAGGATTTTTCTCAAACTAAGAACATAGAGGATGCCATAGAAGTTAGTCATGAACCTACCTATGTGGCATACAAAAATCAACACTCACAAAAGAATAAGAAGAGAGGAAGGAAAAACAATGTAGTAGTGGCCACTATAATAAAGGAGAGCAAGATGACCACCTAAGGGCCAAGAATGAACCAACCCAAAGCCTTTACTTATGATAACCAATCCTTAATTTTTGGGACCTCAACATCAACTACTACTAGGCCTAACTTTGAGCAAAAAGACTGGTCAAAGTATACTAGGCTACTATTAAAGGCATCTACAATATAAAAAAATGATAGAAAATGCCCATAAGAGGCATGAGAGACTATGTGAAATAGCTAAAAATCCCACTCATGCAACCAAAGGTGATCCTTTGGTGCCTAGATACTTTAACATTAACCGCTTCTATCACTATCATAAGCTACCAGGTCATGATATTGATTTTTTCCTAGTGCTAAAAGATAACTTGCAGAAGATGATAGACAAGGACAAACTGGTGCTTAATGCCTTCAACCCAATTAGGCCACAGAACCAATCGATGCATGTCTATAAGGACTCATTCAATGCTAACAACAACTCATATGCCATAGCAACTTTCAATGTCAATAATGATCCAAGGCCAACAAGGGAACTATTTGTGATTTGGATACTCCTCACAATGAAAGAGGCCCTTCAACTTCCACTAGTTTAAGGATCCCCTTTATTTTAAGGATACCATCACCAATATCCCCCAAAGAGCCTTTTGTAATCAGAGTGCCTCCTTCCATTTCAATCGAGTCCACCCTTACAACTGAACAATGTCCTTCTATGGTAGCCAACATGATGGATTCTTCTCAACAAACCAATGACAACAAGAAGTTCCTAAGTAAATAATTTAAGAAGCCCATGAAAAATCCTAAAAATAAATAAAATAACCAAGCCAAGGCATGGAAGGAAGTAGGTCCACTGAAGCCCACTCCCATCTCATCCATTCCCATGACCTCTACTACCCAAGCTACTTCAACCAGTACACCATGAGAGGATCCCCAGTCCCAAAGGAAGGGAAAAGAGGCTAAGCCATAACAACTGAGACATGAAGCTTTCATTTTGGGGTGAATGAAGTCAAGAACAATAGGAACAAAAGTCCGCAACTGATAACAAGGACTTCCTTAATGCAATGGAATAGGTCAAATAGTTGCTAAAGTGAAAGAACATAACCCTTAGCTTGTATGGCCTTGTCATGACTTTTAATGCATATCACGAGATGCTTGTTAAGATGTTGACCTCTATTTTCATTAGCAAGGACATCCATTCTAGTGAAGAATCCATCCATGTAGTGATAACACTGCCTTCACCTAGGGAAGAAACAAGGTCAACATCACTAGGATTTTGTGATAGAAAAATCAAAACCAACCCCCAAAATAGTGAGATCACCAAGGCTACCCTCTTTATAATAATAAGGGTAGGACAATATAAAGTGCATAGAGTGCATGTAGATGATGGAGCAGCAATGAACATAATATCCTATACCATCATTGAGCATTTAGGCATAACAAAACACATCAAAATTAGCTCTTAAATGCTTTAATGGATCATGGTTTGGCTCTTTGCCTTTAGACTTTGTGGTAGGGGACCAATTCCCCACAATGGCCAACCTCTTGATGGTGGAGGAAACACCAGGATTCAACCTTATCCTAGGAAGGCTTTGGCTAGCTCAACTACAAGTTGTGTACTCGTCCATCCCCTAAGAAATTTATCTACTTTACATTACAAGGGAAATTAAATACTAATTCATGACAACAACATTATTTTGTTAGTAGTTAACAACATTGATGTAGAACAAGGGTCCAAAGTGGAGTTTTAGGAAGAAACTCTTAGCCAAAAGTTCAAGAAGCCCAATGGAGTAGAAGAGGCCAAAACAAACAATGATGGACCTAGGGATACATTATGGGGAGAGCTCCCCTTCAACATCGTTAACAAGGGAGACAAGGAATACAAGCTTGAGCAAAATAGACTATATACATTTCCTAATATCTCAAATATTAGGAAACATTTGTACAAATGATGTGCACCTCTAATTCTCCTACCCTACACACTTATAACCATATAGTCATCGTTACTTATAGCCTTTTGGCCTATTTTATGTGTTACTTGTATGCACCATTTTGGTTTACTTTATGTCAAATTTCAATTTGCATGTAGCCTAAACTTTAGTCTTTTTTGTATTTTTACTTTTAAGGCCTTTTCTCTTTTATCATGTTAAATATAAAAACATTAAAACTAGAAAAAATCCATAAAAATTTTAAAACAAAAAATAGACAAAAAATATGTTTTCCTTTGCAAAATCCTAGGGATTTCCATGGCCTAAAACTAACAAAATTCTAGGGCTAGCTATGGCCTAAAACTAGCAAAATCCTATGACCTTCCATGGCCTTAAATTTGTAAATACTACAAGGCCCACCATGGCCTAAAACTGGAAAAATCCTACAACCTACTATGGCCTTAAATTAGCAAATAACGTATGGCCCTCCATGGCCTTAAACTAGTAAATACCATAGGGCCTACCATGGCTAAACTAGCAAAATGTCATAACTTATTTTTGATTCACTTTACAACTTTATTACCTAGCCAGTTTTACCATTTTATTACATTATAACCATATAAGTTAGCCAACACATCTTTATATCATAATCACAACATAAAACCATGTAACATGAATAAAACCATAATGCTAGAATGATAAAATTGAAACCAAAAATTAAAGATAATAATCAAAATGTCTAAAGCATGATAACCATGATTAAATGATGTGACAAATTTCTAAACAATAAATCATAAAATAAATAAAACTATCCAATAATTAAATCACTGGCTAACACTTGCCATAACAAAATCAAATTCGATCAACAAACTAACTAAAACACACAATGATAATAGACAACTGGTGATGTTAGGAGTCCTCTAAAGGAGGTTGGGTTTCATTTGCACCCTCACCAATGGGGTTGTTAGTATTGCTTGGTGCCTTTAGCATGATAACAAATGGACAATTAGTAATCAACACATAATAAAACCAAGTTAATAACTTAAACAAAATAAAACACAATAAGATCATACAACAAAAAAACCTAAGGGGACTTTGGCATGATGTACTCCAAGGGAAGGTTATGAAGGCCAACCTTCAAATGATGAAGGATTTGATCTTTCATCATGTGGATCCATTTTACATCCCCAAGATTAACACCCGTGAGTATGTTACATTCATAAATCTCTATCCATGTAGGCAACTCTTGTGATATTGTAGTAGTAGACACTTCACCTGAGGTAGTAGAGATCTAAGAGGTAGGGTATTCAGCCATAGTTAAAGTATCTCCAAACAATTTGAAGACACTTTCATCTTAGATCCCCTTTGCAAACAACTCCAACTTATGCTGTTTGGTAGTCTCCTCTTTCAACCAGTTAAGATAAGATTCACATTAAACCTTATACTTCTTTCTATGGTCCTTTTGCACATAGCCCTACTTGAGAACTTAGGCATAGTAATCTTTCTACTCTTTAGTCTTATGGACGATCAGGTCCATTTGCAACCATTGCTCTACCATCTCTCTGGCAAAGGAAACTTTTTCATAGATGAAGTTCTAGTAATGGGTCCACATGATCTCCTTAGTTCACAAAAATTATTTGTTACCAACTTAGGCTTCCACAAGGCCAACCTAGAATGGTCACAATGAGCATTTAGCCATGATTCCATGTTCTCTCAGTGGCTAGCCTCTTTTGCTAGTTTGGTGGCAACTCTCATTCCTTCAATGGGAATGCCAAAGAGGTCACAGAAGGTGGCCTCATTGTTGGCCAAAGTGATTAACACATCATGAATACAGATGATGAACTTCTTAACTCCTTCATCAAAGTAGTTACTAATGTTCATCATCTCAGTAGCAAGGATGGTTGGGCTAGGTGCGTTTCCCATCAACCAATGCTATGTTGACTCCACTTCATCATATGTTAGGATGAGGGTCCTCTCAGGGTGTCTTCAAACAACCAAAGTGATGCTAGAGGAGATGGAAGCCCTAGCAAAGCAACAAAAATGGCCAATTAGCTTAGGTGTAGGCACATCACGTATAACCAAAATATGATAAGAATAGCAAATTAAAACCATGAAAACACTTAAAACCAAAATAGCCTAAAATCATGTAGGAATGAAAATGTTAGTATAACATAAAAAAGTAAAAACAAAATTTCAACCTTTCTTCTTCTTGCTCGATAAGGGTTTTGAGGAGGGCCTAGTTGTGGTGCCTTCTTCCACAATGTGTTTAGGAGCCACCCATCAACTGTGAGTTGTCTCAGTGGCTAGGCACCTCTAGAAGACTGGAGCAAGGATGTTGGTGTACTTATCAAAATTATCCTTTAGTTGACCAATCACCACAATACTTACTATCAAGCTTTTGGTAAATACCCCCACTGTGGTCTAAGCTAACACTAACTTTACATCACTTTACATCTACAAGATGTTTAAGATTCAAAAAAATAGAAACCAATAAGTTAATAAAGGAAAGATAAACCAAATAAACAAAAAAAATATGAAAATTTTTTACAAATATGCTTACCCTTCCAAATGGTACACTGTGTTGGGAGGATTTTGGAACAATGTGTGGGCTTGGTGAGCCACCATTAGGGTGTTGTTAGAATTGTACTAGGAGAATTTTGGCATGTCCCAAATCTAGGATAGCTGGCACATCTCCCTAGTACCTTTACTATCCAACACCTCACCTTCCACATGGATTTTGGGATCCTAACTATAAACTTGATGATTAGGTTGGGAGATCAAGGCATTAGGGACTTCATAATGGCACTAGTCATATAGGCTAATAAGTATGACCACATTATCATACTAAAATTTTGTAAAAGATAAGCTAAGAACTATCTTGTCCCTAGCTAGAACCATAAGGAGCCCCACTCCAAGACCATGTTAATGGGTGGGGTGTTGGGTTTGGGTAGGTGGACATAGCAAAGTATCCCCACCAATTCAACGACCACTAGGATGGGCTTAAGGAAAGCCCTACATGGATAAAACAACAACACATTGTTAAAACCAATATCAACAATCCATAACACTTAGAAAAAAAATAAAACTAGGAACAACCATAACAAAGAACTGAGTGCAATAACAATCACATACTAAGTTGAATTTCACAAGAATTTTGCTAAACATTCTAGTTAATGGTGAAACTAGCAATAGTAAAAACTCTAGGAATGTTAGTTTAAAATTCTTTAAAAATTAAAAAATCAACATACAAATAGCCTAAAGAAAAATTTTAACATGATAACTAGAGTAAAAAAACATCTACATTGTAATCCTAAACTAGAAACAAATTCAAAACCCTATGCCAAACTTTAACAAAATTTAGCCAAAATTCACACAACCACATCAAAACTAAAGAAAATGACCATGGGAATTCACTAGTTAAAAATATCATAAACTTTTTAACACCAATGAAAAAAATCCTAAACCATCCTTGACATCCCTAAGAATCCTCATGAACATGGGGTGTTAGTGAAAAAAATCATCCAATGTGCCAACATTGTCCATCTTCACAAGGGTAAAACTGTAGAAGCTAAAAAACCTTGTTTCATGTGAGCTAACTGAAAGAAAATCATAAAAAATCAACCATAAACCCAAATTTAGTGAGTTTAGGACTATTTGAAACCTTGAAAAAATAGCTAAAAACACACAACTTAAAAACATAAAAATTCTTAGCCATTTTTGTAGGAAAAAATTATGAATTGGCATGAAAAATATAAAAATGGCATGAAATCACACCTACACCAACTAATGAAAAAATTCACCTAGAATTAATTATAAACCAAAATTACATGATTCCATAGCAATTTGAAACCTTAAATCTAAAACCTAAATTCATAACTTCAAAATCCCAAAATACATAGCCATCTTTAGAAAAAAATTACAAAACTACCATGAAAAAATAGCATAAAATTGAAAAACCACCATGAATTGGCTGACAAAACAATTCATAAAGAATGAACCATTAACCAGAATCCATTGGTTCAACCACCTTTACAACCATTAAACAATTTATTATAACCATATGACCTAAAAAATTAAGAATTCCTAACCATTTTCTTTAGAGAAAAATACAAAATTGGTGTTGCTTTTTAAGAGAAAACAACAAAAACACACAATTAATCAAAACAAAATTTTATAACCTTATCGAAACCAAATATAACATTAAAGAAACACTAAAAACACATTAAAAAAACCTAAATATAGTGTAATATTTTTTCAAAATTTAATTTTGACTAGCACATCAACCTAGATCTAAGAAAATGCCTAGGTTCTAGACTAGAAAATGGCAATAAAACACACATACAAATGACCAAGAATAGTGCACCTAGGGGTGATCGCAATAGATCCTTGTCCTATGATGGGCCATGGAAGATGTGAGAGGCCCTTGGCTACTATATCTACATCCTCTAGGATAGGGTTCTTACTCACATTGGCCTTCCACTTCATGATGATGGACGGCAGTGTAGAAAAACCTTCAAAAACCTTGTTAGTAGTACTACTCTTGGTAGGTTCTTGATTAGTAATGATAAGGCTTGAAGGAATTACAACCAAATTTTCTACTATATCTTTGAACTAGTGTGCTACAAGTGATGTAATATTTTGTGTAAATTATTTTTGCAAAAGTTACAAGTAAAAACCAATTCTCAACCTAGGCATTCCCTTCTAAACCTCCATTACCAAATTCATGCATTAAACTCATGATGCACTGATAGTTCAGAAGGGAAAAAGTTTGGCAATGTTGGAATGATGGAAATTTTAGAACCAAAATTGAAATTTGAATTTGAATGGGCCCCACTAGGTTCCTCCCAAGTAATAAAAATCCATCTATGCTATGGTTTAACCCCCTTGAAGCCCATAACAACATTCTACAACTTGAAAATCCCCTCACCCATGCTAGGCAGCATGGATCCAACATGGATCCTAGCATAACAATTCTAACATAATGAAAACTAGACACACCATGCCAAATCTAGTAGTTAGATGTTGACACTAGCAAACACCAAGTCTCAAGATAGGCTAGAGCCCTTCACCACCTTACCACTTTAGGCAACAACGTTGGGAAAGGATCCATCCATATTGACTAGCATTTATCAAGGGGGTATAACATCTACAAATATCAACTAAGCCATAGTTTAACCCCAAAATTGTCCAACTAAAGTTGAAACCCAATTAGAAGCCTTTGGCATCTCTAAAACCTTGTCAAATCTAATTGAAAGTGTTAACAACCATGGATTTTAGTGGAGCCACACTAGGGGGGGCACATCATCCATGCTAGCCAATGTGTTTGGTTTGGGTGTAAGNGGGGGGGGGGGGGGGGGGGGGGGGGGGGGGGGGGGGGGGGCACATCATCCATGCTAGCCAATGTGTTTGGTTGGGGTGTAACCACAAAATGCCAATATTAACCTCCTAAATAACATATTATGACCTTAACACCTCTCTATAGTCTCCAATAGCAAAAAATCGACAAAAAAACAAGTCAAATTGCATGCCTATCCCCATGCCCATGTTGAGGAACCCCTCATCCATGTTAGCTAGTGTGGGTCCAACATGTGTACACTAGCAAATGACCTATAAAAAACTAATTCACATAGTAAAATAGCCTAAAAACTCACCCCTATGATCCTAAAACCTTCATCGAGTCTCTAACCATTGTAAATCAAGTAAAAACTAGTCAAACTTAACCAAAGACTAGTTATCCATGCTAAGGCAGGCTTTACTCATGCTAGCCAACATGGGTCCAGCATGAGTGCCACAAAGAAAAGTCATGGGAAGCCCAAAAATGCATTAGAGTGGCCTTAAATTGCACTACCTTAATCTTAAGAACCTGCCAGATCCTTAAAAAGTCATTAAATGCCAAAAAATGAGATAAAAATGGTAAAAGCTATCATCCCCTTCCATTCATATTGGGGCCATGCTAGCCAATGCAACCTAGGGGGGATGACTACAAAAAATACCAAAAAGCCTTCAAAAGTATCAATTTTGATGCTAAATCTTAGCTAACATTTAGAACTCTAGGAACTCAAATACTTGGTTGATTTGATGTCATAACTCACTGAAAACTAGTATTCCCATGTAGCCATGCTAGGGAAGGCCAAAGCCACGTTGGCTAGTGTGGCTCTAGCATGGGTAACCTTTTTTGCCAGTTTTGGCAATACATTGACATACTAAAAAGCCTAAAACTTAGCCCAATAGATCCTAGAACCCCAAGACCTTAAATTGATGATAGATTAACCTTTTTTCAACCATAAAAGCTTACCATACCACCTCACATATGTTGGAGCAACATTGCCCAACATGACTAGGGGGTATAACCATACCAAAACTCAAGTGACATCAAACATGGATAGTTGGAAGCATAAACCTTCACTATGACTAATATCACTTCTAGAAGCTTGAAAAATTAGTTAACTTGCTTTGAAAAAAACCAAAAATAAAAAAAAAGTATCCATGCTAAGGGGTAGTGGAGCCACATTGGCCAACATGGCCCCAACATGTGTAAGGTCTCCAACAAGGTTTTACCCACATAACACCCATCAAATGGGCTTAAAAGTCAACTTTGGAAGCACACAACTACAAGACCCTAGATTTGGCTACAATTTTACCCTATTTTGATCCTATAAACACCTATACCAGGCTATCCATGTAGTGTGGCTTTGGGGGGTAAGTCATTAAAACCTACTTTTATTACAAATTCTGATCTCCAAAATGACTAATTTTGATCATTGTGATCCTATGCTACCCTGAGAAGCCCATAGAACATCAATTTTGACCCTTTTGATGCCATAAATTTAGTT
Organism: Gnetum montanum; assembly: GCA_015680685.1. Lineage (NCBI taxonomy): Eukaryota > Viridiplantae > Streptophyta > Gnetopsida > Gnetales > Gnetaceae > Gnetum > Gnetum montanum. The sequence goes on along the minus strand of MNCI01036144.1, from coordinate 541,376 downwards.
TTCCTTTGTAGCTACATTGGGACCACACTAGTCTGCATTGCCTCAATGTGGATGATAGCTCTACACTTCATGCATGGCTTCCAGATGTTTAAATCGACACTAGAATTGAGTAATTTTCTTTCCCAAGATAATACATTCATCATACAAGTTCTAAGGAGTTCAAAACTAATCAAAATCAATCTGGAAAATAACATGCTCACCGTATCCATGCTGGGGGTCACCCCACCTACACTGCCTAGCATGGGTGCCTAGAAAAACATCATTTTTAACCTAAAACAACCTTCAAAGGTGTCCAAACTCATCTATCAAATTTTTAGTCCCTTAACATGGCCCGCTAAGGCATAAAAATGGAAAAATATAATTGTTTTTAACCAAATTTTCTCCCCTATTTTATCACACATTTTTCACCTTGGCTAGTTTAACCTTGTTTCATTGTGTTTTAACTTATTTTTCCCTAATTATCATCAATTGACCTTATTCAGCTTCTACATAACTCTAGTTTCATAATATCTACCTTGTTCTCTATATTATGCACTTTTTTGACATCTATTTGACCTTTGATTGGTGATAGGTAATGGGGTTTCACCATTCTTGACCATCATTTAACACCATATAGCAAGGGCCTGCCAAGGCCTTAAACTAGCAACATGGCCTACTAAGGCCTAAAATTGGCAAAAATGTAATCTTAGTTGACCATCATCTTATATAATACCATTTTTAAATGGATAAATGTTAACATAACATGCATTAATTGTTAGTATTGCAAATGCTAAGAGCAACACATGAACACACACGTAAGTCACACATAACATTGGCATAATCATTATCAAAGAGAATAGATGTCTATCATACAATCGTAGATAAATCCATCATGCTCATGCCTTCATACCTATGCTATACTATTAAATAATCCATGACCCACATAATCATAATTCAATCATAAGATATATTATCAATGCTATGACACATGAATCGACACTATCATAGACATAGCCCATGTGGTCGTTAGCATATCCACACTTAGTGTAGCATGTGAAACATTGTCATGAGTACTCCTAAATAGCCATTGCCTATATGTCTTTTATTAGTCTTGTATTTATCCAACTGGTGCTAAGGTCCTTCAACATGTGACCCAAAAACACTAGGATTCTAGAGGACTAGCAATAAGGATGAACACACCTATGTCACGCACCAACTATAGGGACGAACACACCTATGCTCTCACACTCTCAAGATGAGGCCTAAGAAACGATCCTTACTAATGCATCATAGTCGGGGCCAATCAATACTACCTCTAGGGTGCCTCATCACCAATTAATCCACACCATCATGCTAGCACCACCCACCAACAACCATCATAAGCATCATCATGAAGACATGTACAAATCCCAGGTAGCTTAAACCACCATAGGTCACAAGCACGACACATCCAAACCCAACATAACATGATCACATATATCCATACCTAATAGTCACATTCATTCCATGAAAACCATAGCACCATTTGACAAAACAAAATTGTGTTCCACAATCATATTTCTTGCACTAAATGTAATTCCATAAAAATGACCATTATAATAACCTCCAAAATGGTATATGCCTAAATAGAAGATCAATTTCATGATTAGAAAGTGCTTCCCAAGATGATCCCAACGATGCTAATTTCACCTAAGTCAATCTCTTGGAAGCCGAGTTATGCACATTCAAAGTTTGATTAATAAAATAATATTTAATTACATCTAGTGATGATTGAAACTTCCAGAAACTCTTACACCACAATTTTCCCCTAAAATATAATATTCCTACCATGCCAGCCTCATCAACATCACTGATCATATTGCACAAATCCACATCATACCATACATCACATATATATATTAATAAATGATTTGTAACCAAAATTGTAAAATTTTAGAAAATATGTAGAGTACCTCTACTTTTACTCCTAAGTCCTTTAATGGATCATGGGTAGTGGTGAAAGGATGCATCTCTTTAGAATTTGTTGCTAGGAAATAATTTCCCACATCTATAGATTTCTTAGTAGTGGAAGAGACACTAGGATTTAATTTAATCCTAGGGAAGTTCTGGTTAGCCAAATTATGAGTAGTCTCTTCTCCTATCCATAAAAAAATTCATCTACCTTATGAGGAAGGTAAAATTATAATCCATGGAGATAGCACAGTTTCCTTGTCTATCAACAATTTTGATATAGAACAAGGATCTGAGGTGGTGTTTTAAGAAGAAATTCCTACCATTAGGAACAAATTCACGAAGCACGATGATGTAGACCAAGCCAAAACTAGTGACAATGAGACCATGAATGAACCATGAGGAGAGCTTCCATTCACAACATGGTTAGTGAAGGAAATGAAAAGCATAAACTTATGCAACAGAGGCCTTACACTTTATGATTGAGTACATCAACTAATAGTTCAAATCTGTACCATACCATGTAGCCTTTTACTTTGTAGCCTAGTTTTCAACTTTTATTTACACATTTCATTTTACTTTACATTACTTTAAAAATTTTAGTCTTATTATAGCTTATTTATTGCTTTACTAAGTATTCCTTACTATACATTCTTATGTCAATTTTACGATTTATGCCTATCCTCTTTTGTATTTTCTTTTAAAACTATAAAACACCATAAAAAATATAAAACCATAAACCCTCATTTAAATTTTTAAAGATAAAATACCAAAAAATAATATTCTTTAAACCAGCATTAAAAAGGGGGCCATAGCTACACTATGTGGTAATAACAAAAATAGAATATCCCATAGCCATAGTTGCACTGTGCAAAAAATGTAAAAAAAACTACATAGTCTTCAAAGGGTTATGATAGTTAAAATAAGCAACAACAAAAATATAACCAAAATGAAAAAATGTAACATGTCTAGTAATAGCTAAGATTAAACTAGAGGAGGGGGAGGAGGATCATCATCTACACCATCACCAATGTCATTACCATCACTTGAGACCTATAAACAAGAAAAATATAAACAATTAGTAACCCTCATAACCAAAAACCATAACTCTAAAACCATAACAACTAAAAAATAATAAATATAAAATCTAACATAAAAACTTTAAATGTTATACATGAACCTCTAGGGATTCTAGAGCAATATCTTCTGGGGCAAAGTTCTAAAGACTAGTCTCTAGCTTGTGAAGAATTTGTTCTTCACTCATATTAGCCTAGTGGATTTCTCCTAAGTCTACTCCTTCTAGAACCTTCCTCTTCTCAATGTCTATCCACTCAAGAGGCTCTCAAGACAAAGTGGTTGTAGTAGTCTCTCCAAAGGCTATAGTTATTTGAGGGGTAGAAGAGTCCATCATCATTAATGAGTGTGCAAACATCTTAAAGGTGTCTTCCACATTTATCTCGTATAAAAATAACTCAAGATTTTGACACTTAATGGCTTTCTCATGAAACCACTTTAGATAATTGTCCTTCTCTACCTTATACTTCCACTTATGATTCTTTTTTTTTTCTGCCCCACTTAAGACCCAAGCATAATAATCTCTCCAATCTCTAGTTTTATGAACTAGTAACTTCATTTGCATATCTTTTCCAACATTGCTCCTAGCTAGAGCAACCTTTCTTTGGATGGCACTCCAATAGCATGACCACTCAATCTCTTTCATACATAAAGATTATCTATTAGCCACATGGACTTCTATGAACTCTTTACAATCATGGAGACCCTTATTTTCAAGTAATAACTTTTTTACTTGTTTCTACAAAGCCATAAATTTTTCTCATAAAAATTCATTGAAGTGTTTGGACTTCCAAGATTTCCTAGCACATGAGATGGCACACTAGGTAGCCCCTTCATATAAACTCCATGGAAGATTCTTCACATTAGGTGGTAGTGTAGGGATAGCAACAAGCTTAACATCTCATGTAGGATCCCATCTAATCTTAAATACTAAAATAGCCAAAGCAAAACACTAGAAACAAAATTAACCAAAAAATTTTAAAAATAACAAAACCTTATAGCCATAAAAATATAAAAAATACAAAAATGAAAAAAAATGTGCTAACTATTCCTACCAACTTTAGGGACTATCTGTTGCAACCTCTCGATCGTGTTGTCCACCATGCCTTGCATGAATTCTGCCTTGTCTGGAACCTTAGCCCAAGGCTTCATGTAGAGTTTAGATGTAGATTCTTTTGGAGGATGCTCATGTAATATAAAAAATATAATCATCAACACAATTTACAAAATAGAGACATATAATTTAAGAAAACAAAAATATAAACAAAAACAAAGATTACCTAGAAGTTCATGTGACATATTCAAGGAGAATTTTTCCTTGGGAGGCAAGTCCTCAAAGATAGAATCCATGAAATCCAATGCTTCCTTGGATTTCCTAGCTTTCTCTTCCATATTTCTTCATTCTTCCTCTTTTTTCAATATTTTTCTACTTCTACTATAGCCTGGGTAGCCAATCCTTGTTATCTTCCTAAAACCATATAGAAGCAAAAAAAATGTAAAGAATAAGTTAGCAAAAATTTTTATTAACAATGTTATACATATATAATCATGTAGAATAATACAAAAAAACCATAAACTAAAATAATAAAAATAATAAAATCATATGTACCTTTAATAGATTGATTCACCTTGCTAAATCTAATGGCTACCTTCTTCCATGTTGGCTGATCAACAATAGGAACACTAGCTTCAACTTGTGGCCTCTTCATCTTTTCCTTAGATGCACCATCTGCTTCTACACATACCTTCTTAGCTCTCTTGGATTTAACATATGTAACATGAGGTTTAATCCTTGTGCTATCAAGGGAAGGACATTGCTAACCACTAAACTATTTAGTGGTAATTCATAGTGACTCTCTGATATCCTTAACTAGTGGATCTTGGACATGCATCACTGAAATGACGTGTTTGGCCCAAGGCTTAAAAAGTTGGAAGGAGTCATGGCCCTTTCACTGTCCATATTTATGGACCACCATGAATTCCAAAAATCTCCTAAGGTATGCAAAAAACAATGCAAAATGCATATGAAAAATGGTATCGAGGCTATTGCAAAATTTTTGAATCTCATCCTATAACCTAGTGACCAAGAGTGTAGCATAGTTAAAATTACTACAAGTAATTAAGACCTTTTCATGGTCCAAGCCTATTGGATTCTAATTTTCTTCTTCTGTGATAGCAACAAGGGAAATGATTTAGAACAAAATAGAGGATAAGTTTCATTAACTTCCTCAACATTATAATTTCTAAGAATCAGTGCTCCACTACTAGAAGATCTAAGTCATTCCTTCATTTCCTTTCTATGACTCACCTCTTTCCTTAACCTTGTAGGGATGTTAACACCATCATAAGGTACTCCAAAGAGATTACTAAATGTGGACTCATTAATATGCATGACCATAGGGAAACCATGCACATGAGAAATGAATTTGGTGATTCCCTTATCGAAGGCGTCAATCACATTTAGCATCTCTAATGATGAAACTAATGTACTAGGAAGCATAAACAAGTCAAGAAAACCTACATCAGTGATCCTCTATAGGATCTTCCTAGGAGCTCTACTTTCCAGCCACTCTTGTGATGAGTCTACTTCATTCCACTGAAGTAGGATCTTCTTCTTCACATGATCCAAAATATTCATAGCAAAAGTAGACTCACACACAACACCTGTAACCCAACATAAGTATCCCATTAGCATGTTTCATAGGTAGATAATTTAATATTGAAAAAGTATAAAACCAAAAATAAATTAGCTAGAAAACAAGGACATTATAAAACTTAATAATATTTAAATGAATAACACTCACTTGACTTAGGCAAAGCTAGAGCCTTAGGATGAGTGCTCACGTGTACACCTAGATCTAGATGGCCTCACCAGTCATGTGCATGATGGGTATCCACATATGTATGATATACATTGGAGTGCTATGAAGTATACCTACCAAAGCATTCATGGAGTTGGTTAAGCACTTACAATCTTATAGATTTTCTTAGTGTGAACACATCTAAGGTTGTGTGGGCCAAATATAGATTTTGATTACTCATTCCCAATCCTCCATTGTGTACATGTTATCTACAAAGATCCAAACATAACAACAGTTAGAATAAATAAAATTTAGAAGCAACTAAAAATAAATAAAGTGCTAAACTAAAATAGAGCTTATGTTGGCAAGAGGTAGAAGGTCCTAGGATGCTTGTGGAATAAACTATTTATCTAATGGCCAATCATTAGGGTGTCATCAACATTTTATTATGAGAACTCTAGCATCTCCTAGATCTATGATAACTTTCACATCCCTAGAATAAAAAGGTCATCATTTCATTAAATCTTTGCTTGAGTGTTAGGATTGTCAACTAGAAACATCATGATGTAACTGGAAGAGCCTAGTAAGAGAGTCTTTACAATCATAGCTACAACATCAACTACTAGGTATGACCACATGTTCACACTGTAATTTTGGAGCATATACATTAGGAACTCTTTTGCTCCAAATCTAAACCACACCAGCTTAAGAAAATTAATGTGTAGATTATCAGCTATTTTTTGGTAGCCATCTCCATTTAGCATAAGATCTCTATCAGCTCGAATACAATCAAGATGGATTTCAAAAATGGCCTTGCATAGTAAAACCACATAGCCATAAGAAAACATGATAGCATTAAGGTAAAATTTGACAACATTAGAACCAAGAATAACACATGTAATGCCAACATTGATATCAAAAGTACACAAAAATATGCAAAATTATCAAATTCATTAGTTTCAACTATAACATAAATCAAATTTTAACTTCATAACATTTTTTTACAAGCCCTTGACACGAAAACTCACCAATAGACATTTTAAGTAAACAATTAGCATGAAACTAGGTATTAACAAGGCTAGCAAGCCAAATTTGATAGTGTTGAACCTTTAGGCATAAGAATTAACAAGGAACATGATGTCAAGATTGTTCCACTAGCCCATACATTTGGAGTCATGGGGATGCAAGAGAAAATGCTGGTAGCAAACATAACTTTTATTAGAAAATCAAGCCTATACACTGCCATTCAAACTAACACAATACCCCAAAGCATTCCATATGTTGGCCTAGCAACCTCAAATGTTGTCACACAATATCCAAAATAGACACACAAAAATTTCATAGTAGCTTAAATCCAAACCAAGGTACCCAATGCTATCAATACAACTAGAAAAGCAAGAAGAAGAAAAAAGCCGGTACTAGAAACTACAATAGATCAACATAGTTCCTAGGGCTAGAAAGAATTTTAAAAAATTATTTTTAGCCCTAAACACTAGGAACAAGCCAAGGGAAACCTAAATACTCCTCTAACGCTACACTAATAGTCTTATAAAAATTAAAATTTCAAATTGGAATTACTTAAAATTTTTCCAAAAAAAAACCAAATTTATTATGAAATAATTATAGTAAAACTTCTGGGAAAAATATGGAAAAAATTTAAAAAAATTTGAACTTCATGTATAACCCTTCTATGCTACACTGGTGATCTCCAAGGATCTTGGACACTATCCCAAAGTATTCAAACAATTGCACACCCTATTAGTTTTTTAGAGGAAAAACTACAGAAAAGGCCAAAAATGTTGTGCACTAGGTGGGAGGAAAGCATATAAAAACTCATAAAAACTCAAAAAATTATGATTCTACCTCTAATGTAACCATAAATCCTCATATAAAAACTCTATTGACTCCAAAATTGTGATTTTTATTCCATGAGCTTATAAAAAAATAGCAAAGTTTGATCATTTTTCACTAGAATTATGGCAAAAACGTTGTGAATAGGCTTAGGAAAAAAATTCAAATCTTTGTAGAAACAAGTCCTAAGGACAAAATTTCATTCTAAACATAATCTCATAACCTAAGCCTAGTATTTGACAAAGATAGAATGAAAAAGTTTTATCAGAGTAGGCCTAGGCATAGGAAAACATCTCCACAATTTGGTAAAAATTCAAAAAAGAATGGTAAGAGAAGGATACCTAGTCATCTTGGAAGAAGGTCCTTCGCCTGTAGAAGGATCTAAAAGCTTGGATACAATCCAAAAAACCTCTTCTATGTCATTTAGTTTTGGGTTCCTACTTGATGATCCCTTTCACTAAAACATGATCATCAAAATAGCAATTGTTCTACCTTAGCCTATTTTTTTATGAAAGCCAAAATCTTCATTGCCAATGCAATTGGGCTATGCTTAGAGTTAGATGAATATAGAAATTTCTATGAAATAACAAGTATTTTGGTTTTAATAGCTAAGACTAGTTTTCAAATGCTATCCTTGCCAAATCAAGACTGGAATGTGTGCATACGTTGGGTGTCAATGCCAAGAGCTCTTCTCCAATACTTATGCACTTCCAGTGGAACCCTGGTACAATGAAAAACCTCTATATCACATAGTAAACTAAGTTTTCACAAAAGGAAAGACCCTATTTACTGGGTTTACTTGGGGATTACTTCTATTAAAGCATTTTAGCCTTGGTGGCTCCCAAAATGCTTAGGCAAAAAAATCCATAAAATCCCAAACATTGGGGTTTAATTGTAAAAATGCTCACACATTGTGGGATCATGCCCGACAAGCTGTACAACTTATAGAGCACTATATGAAGCCTCAACCATTATTTAGGTTAACTTTAACATTTCAATATTTACTTAGGATGGTTAAAAAAGCTCCAAACCATCTCAAAACCCTAGATGCTACCATAGGACCTCTTGGGTGCTTGAAAATAAGCTAGGATAGCCCAAGAAAACCTTATAACTATCTCATATTATGGATACATGAGTTTCATATGCTAGCCAGCATGTGGAACAGTGTGTGGACTTCAAAAAATTCATGTGTATCCTCATACAACCTCAAGATTTAACAATCACTATCTAAAACCCTAGCTATTGACATTGATGGTTTTGGGCCTCAAAAAATTTAGGTGAAAAGACCCCACAAGCTAAAATTTTAACTTCATATGCTAGCAAGCTAATTGGGCTAGTGTGTGGGCCATAAATAAACTTTTTTCCAATCTAAAATAGCTTCAAAAATATCATATAGGTTGCCAAACCCTAAGCGTTGGGACGAGTGACTCCAAGGACCAAAAAGCCAAGTTAAACAAGACCAAAAGTAGTTGATATTTGTCCCACATACTAGGCACACATGTTCCACACATTGACTAACATGTGGAAGAGTGTGAAAATTTTTGATAGGTTCTTGATACTTAAAATTTCTCAGAAATTGATTGGTAGAGATTAGAAGCCCTAAATGGAAGTTAATCTAATATTTGACCTTTTTGAAGCTAAGAAAAGTTGAATTTTACCCTAACACACTAAGCTTGTAGATTCCACATGATGCCTTGTGTGTGGCCTAGCTTGTGAGCTTTAAAGGAGCTTTTCTTTAACTTATTTTGACTTCAAAACAACTATTTTTTGACATTATAGACTATATGCTACCCTAAAACCCTAAAACCCTAATTTAGCCAAAATTTTGATTTTAAAAGCTTTCCAAGCCAAATGCTAAACTCACATATGCTAGGGTCCCAATCACACATGTTGCCGAGCATGTAGAGTTTTCAAAAATTTACTTTTATTTTAAACTTGCCCCAAATTTAGTTTATTTCATTTCCTAGGCCAATTAGCTAATAACTAGTTAAAAGAGCTTCAAAAGACAAAATTCTAGTCCCTATAAGATGGAAAACCACATACAAAAGCATAAGCTAATGTGTAGGTCAAGAACAGACTCAAAATGAGTCAATAATGCTCACAAGTTGTGTAAGAACCTATAAGAATCCAACAATTTTCTTCAAGACCTTAGCTCTACTGTAGGAGGTAGAAATGATCCAAAAACAAGGTAAAAAGCTCTTACAAACTGGTCTATGAGAGTCCTACACTACTACTCCAGGCTTCACTTGATGGGTAGCATGTGGACTAATGTACTAGGCAAAGAACAATAACAAATAAGTTCAAACATTGCTGGAATGGATCTTACATGCCAAAAGCTTAATCCAAAGTGGTCACAAGCTATTTTGGTGGGTCCCACAAGCTAGAAATCAAGCCCAAACTATCCATACATTGGAGTGATAACTCATACATGCTCGAAAAAATAAGGTTTAGCCTTTTTAAATATTTGTAATACGAAAATCACTTTTCTAGTAGTTTATTCCTAGTTTTCACATGTTTTTTAATTTTTACAAGCTTTTTTCTTGTTTTATTAATTTGTATTAGCTTTTTTATTATTTTAACAATTTAAAACTTATTTTCTATTTTTTTAAAATTTATTTAAACACTTTAAAAAAATTTTATACCTTTTTGCTAATTTTGATAGTTTACCACTTGTTTTTCTTAGCTTTGTGTCAATGTTGATAATTAGCAATCCATTTACTCCAAATTTTCATTTATTTTGGCAATTAATAATTTATATTCATTAAATTTTCTTTATTCTAATCATAAAAATCTTAAATAAAAATTATTTTTATTTATACTATTTCTAGCCTAGTGCAACCTTATTTGACCAAGTTTGACATAGTCAACATCATTTAACCTTATTTGGTATCATTTGATATCATTTTCTGATATCATTTGGTGTCATTTGACAACATTTTGTAGTAGTTTTGATTACATTCAACCTTGTTTGCCTTTCCATGACATTGTTTGGTACCATTTGGCATCATTTGGTATCATTTTCCATTGTTTGGTATCATTTTTCATGGTTTTAACTTCATTTGGCCATGTTAGAGATCATTTGACATCATTTTTCCACTATTATGCCTTCTTTTGGTGTCATTTGTTGCCATTTTTCTTCATGTTGATATCATTTGGTCTCATTTTGATGCATTTTGACCAAATTTAGCCTTGTTTTACCTTCATTAGGCATAAATGAACATCATTTGTCATTATTTCCTATCCTTCATGACATTACTTGGTCTTTTACACCTTGTATTACCTTGGTTGGACATTATTATGCCCCATGGTGGTCTATTACTATGTCATATTGCATCACTTTAGCATTGTTTAGCAAATCATGTCATGCAGATGCCACTTAATGTGCTTTTGGTTGATGTGTAGGACTAGAACATGGACACATGAGCATAATTACCTTACCTCTAAACTTGGGTGGATCCTACAGTGATGTTGAGTTATCCATTGACCTTGACTACCTAGATCTTGAGCTTGGGAGCCTATTTGATCATGTAGCCTCCATAGAAAAATCTCTCTAGTGGCCTAAACACATAGTCAAAATCCTTGACATTTAGGCTGGTAACATTATTGAAGACTCTCTAGTTGAGATTCCCATTACAACACATAATGGTGAGGAGAAAATGCTAAAACTAAGTTCTTTACTAGAATCCCATATGGCTCAAGACATTACCAAGGTCCTTTAGGATAACATTAAAGGCTTCACTTGATCATACGAGGATATGCCAAGTCTTGATTCACAATTAGTGTAACAGAACATCATAATTGACCCTAGTGTCAAATTTGTTAAGAAAAAACTATGTAAAATTAGACCAAATCTAGCCTTGATAGCATGTGATGAGATCATGAAGCTTTATCAAGCTAGTTTCATCCAAGCTATTAATTAAGTTGATTGGGTGTCTAACATAGTGGTAATCTCCAAGAAAAATATGAGCATTCGTATCTGTATCGATTTTTTGACCCTTAATAAGGCAACCGTTAAAGAAGATTTTCCATTTCCTAGCATCAATCAACTTATCAATACCATGGTTGGACATGTATTGTTGTTCTTCATGGATGGGTTCTTAGGATATAACCAAGTTTGGATCAACCTAAAAAATTAGCTATACATGACCTTCATGACCCCTTGGAGTACCTTTTGTTATACCATGATGCCCTTCAATCTAAAGAATGTAGGTGTGTCGTATCAATGAGCTATGACCTACATATTTAGTGACTACATGCTAGGATTTCTTAACGATTATGTTGATAACATAGTGGTCAAGTCCAAGATAGCCAATGACCATGCACATAACCTTGACTTAGTACTTCAACAATGCCTAAAGTACAAAGTTAGACTTAATCCTAAGAAGTATGTCTTTAGAGGTCAAACTAGTAAAATTCTTGGCTTTGTAGTATCCAAGGCAAGGATACATTTTTATCTTGATAAGGTTAAGGCTATAATCAACTTGGAAGTACCCACTAACCTTAAGGAGCTATAAGGACTACAAGGTAGATTGCAATTTATTCGTAGGTTCATCTCAAGGCTTATGGATAAGCTACAACCCATGTAATACTTGCTTAAGAAGGAAGTTTACTATGAGTGGAATGAGGAATGCCAAGAAGCCTTTGATAATCTTAATCAAGAGTTGGCTCAACTACTGCTATGTACTCACCTTAGAAAGATAAACTATTTTACATTTACTTTGCAATCTCTAACACATCTATAGCCTTTCTACTCTGTCAAAAATGAGATGATGGAGCAGAGTTGATAATTTACTACTTAATTCATGCATTGATAGCCTACAAGACCCAATAGATAAAGGTCAAGAAGTATTTCCTAGCACTAGTCTTCTCCTTAAAGAAGTGGAGAAACTACCTCTTTAGGTTCCAAGTCAACATCATATGCAAGGATAGTGTACTAAGATCCATAATCACAAACATTTACAAAATTATTCATATAGCTTGGTGGAAGGTCATGATAGTTGAGTTTGACCTACATTACATTTTCCAATCATTAACAAAAGGTCAAGCTATAGCTGCACAACTTAAAACTTTCCTAATTAAGAACAACACATCCATCGATCCTAAGTTCCTAGATGAACATGTTAACATTGTTAATGAGGTACTTGAATGTTACAAGGCCATCATGCACTTTGACAAAACTTCTACTATCCATGGGACCAATGCAATTGAAACAACACTAAGAAAATTCATGTTTAAACCTTCACCATTAAGCCCGAGGCAAGATCTTATTATTAATGTGGGACTTATAGCCCATGAGCTACAATCTTGCATACATAAACTTTTGGAGCTGAAAAATGCCTCAAAATGCCTCATAAGTGGTTGTAGCCTCACTTCTTGAGTAGAAACGGTCATCTTATTATGTCTATATTTGGGCTTGGGAAGGCTCAAAATGCCTTGGAAATCACCAAATTTGGTATTTTCATGATTTTTTATGGGAGTATAGCCTCAACTACGCTAGAACCACCTACCCCTAGTATAGGTGTTGGACTTTTATTTTTTAGCAACTCCCAGTGTACTTGCCACATAATTCAATGTGGATGTTGCAAGGCCAATGTTGAAGTTGTTGGGTTTTACACTTTTCCAACAATAGCTAGTGTATTCACAACAATTCTCAGTAGTATTAATATAGGCCAGCATAGTTGAGGTGAAGCTAGCATAGTTACAAAGATCCATTTACTATTTTAGTATGAGGATGGGTTTGATGGCTTTGGCATATCAAAACTTTCCATAAATGGTCAACTACATTAGGAATTATAGCCTACTACACTTGCACATAATTTCAATTTGTCAACAATCATGGAAGAGAATTTGCAACAACAAATTAAACACCAACAACCTATTTAAATCAAAATCCAACACTCTAAAAGGAATTTTTGGCAAATTGGAAATTGACTAAGCATTGAAGATTCTCAGTGCATTTCCAGTAGCAAAATGTCAAGCATTTTTTCACCATTTTTTACAACCAATGTGATAGATTCACATCTAAGGCCCAACAAGGAGTTTTTGAAAGTTAGAGCTTAAAAGCACCTTGATTGTGCAATCGACTACAGAACACAACTTGTCAATTTCACTAGACTTCAAGCATCATTTGGGCAACTCCCTGTGCATCTAGTCACACATACTTGTACATCTTGAAACTCTTCTCTTGTAATATCTTTCTTATTTTAATAAAAATCAATAGTTCATTCATTTGTGCAAGTTTATTCCAAGTTTAAATTCTGTGCTTTTTCTTAGATTAGATCTACATTTTTCATTTGATTCATCTGTAGCATTTACAATTCCTACATCCTTGGCTAATCAACAAGACTGTCTAGGGTACTTCAAATCCTCTTATCAAAGGTCCTTGGGATCTAAAGTTGGGTTTTTACACCTAGAATTTTTGGTTTTCTAGAAACTAAAGTTTTTAGGCACTATAGTTTCTAGTGCTAGAATGAGGACCCCCGCCCAAATTCTTAGCCCAAAAACCTATTCCAACCTTTTGCAAACATTTTATGAACATTTTTGAAAACCAATTGTTACACCTTTTGAACTTTGAAACCTATAATTATCTACCAAAAACCAACTTTGATGTTTTGATTCCTACCCACAATACCCACCATAGTTGTGGTTGGTGATTTGGGTGTTTACTACATTTTCACAACAGTTGCTAGATTCTTTAAAAACCAACATATTCAACTACAAAACCTACAATTTTTGCCTACTAAAATGTAAACTTGACACCTGAAGACAAGTGTAGACCATCCTAAAAGCCAACCACACCTGTTGTGAAATTTTAATGGAAAAATCAAGCATAGACACTGCCAAGACTCCAATGTAGTCCTTGGAAAACCAAAAATTTTCATACTTAATTTCTTAAAACCAATGTACATACCATTTGGTGAAGAAATTTCTAGCTTGGTTTTACCAAGTAAAAACCCATTTTTCTACCATCTACCTCACCATAGTTGGCTGAATAGTGTAGATCCTACCCAATGTAGTTGGTGGTGCCAACTTTAAAACTATAACACTATTTTCCCAAGTGTAGTATACACCATTTACACTGCAACAATATTTTCAACTATTTTTTCTATTTATAGTTAAGTACATTGTGGGAAATTCTACTTTCTAGAAGTTTTGTTTAACTAATTAATTAAAAAGTAATTACATCAAATACTCCATCTTTCCTACCCTTTTTTCCAAACTACCTAGCATAGTTGTGATGGACAAATTACATTTTTTGTCACCACATAAACCCTAGCATTGCTTTTCAAGATACCCAATGTATCTTTTGAAAATTAACATTTTTCTTGATGGCACAACAATACCTAGTGTAGTTTCCATAAAAGGAAGGTACACAAACACCCTGTAAGTAAGCAAACTAAAAATTTACTATTTTTATCACCAACCTATTCTTTGGAAAATACTATCATGTCCTTCAAAAATCTAATATATTATAATCACTTTTTCCATATTTAGATTTTCATAACAAGTGTTGGACTTTGTAAAGCCCAACATAAAAAATATAGCAAATTTGATTTTATTTTCCTTTTAATTTTCCAACAAATGCTGGAATTTTTAAAGCCTAGCTTGGTTTTCCAAAGTCTAGCTTAGGTTTTTTCTAGCCTACATAGTTTGGTTGGTGGTAATTAATGTCTTTTTACAAATCAACCATTCTACCACTGGACCTTGCATACATGACCTCCAACGAAGATGCAAATTTTGTCTATAACCTGAAAGACCTTGTGGTCACAAAACGAAGGTAATCATTGAGACAAAGGGACAAAATCCTAGATTTCATAGTTATCAATGAGGAGTTCTACAACTTCATTTATGCCAAGATACAAGCTAGACTCCTAATACCATGCTTCAAATCTAATGCTAAGTGTTAGTTTGAAATTATACACTAGGATGGGAAAGAATACATCTCATCACCTTATAACAAAATCCCCCTCATTGAATTTTATCCATAAATTCTCATACAACTCATTGAGATTGATGAGTTTAGTGAGAAAATTAGCTTGGATGGTCACAAAGAAGAGCAAGATGAGTTTGAGGTGGAACCAAAGCCCAATAATTTTATTAGAAGCCTTTTTCAACAATCAGCTTCTTGAACTACTGCTCCCAATTCAACCTCCCTTGCCTCATATGTGGGACAAGTTTCCTAATCTTCTTTCCCCCTATCCATCCTACTATGTTTGGGTCTACACTCATCCTTGCTACACATCAGGCACAACCCATGTCTCAATCTACCTCCTTGTTTTCATAGATGTCCTTTGCCACACAACCTCACTTCGTTCACATAATGCTAGTGATGTTTACCTTACTATCTCCCTTTTTCATACTATTGGGATCCTCATTGGAACCCCAAGCAATACAAGCCTCTCATACTCCCTTTTCTCCCTTCATACCACATGTCCCAATACAAACCTCTTACTTCCTATTCAACCCACTTGCAATGGTGGTTATTCAACCTCTTCCATATATATCAATACCCATCACATAGCTCCAAGCCTTACAACTTCTTCCTCAACCATCAACACAAGTATCATAACTCATGGGGATGCCCCAAGGCTTGGATCAAGCCTTCCAAATGATCCAAGACCTTATCGAAGAGCTGTAGAAACTGAAGGCCAGTACAATTTAGATGGTCAAAGTTCTAGACTTTTACCAAGATGATCCTATAAGCCCTACTGTGTCTCAGATGACGTTGCCTATGGATATGCCCATACCAAACTTAACCAAATATAATGATGAGGGAGATCCTAACACACACTTTATCACCTTATGATCTAAGTGCCTCTTTTTGCAAGCTTGGCCTCATACAATACTATGGATATTCCCCATGTCTTTATTGATACTAAACCTTGCCTAGAGGTTCCATCTCTTCCCTTGAGGACTTGATTAACCAATTTGTTAATTACTTTAGATA
This sequence comes from Gnetum montanum, assembly GCA_015680685.1. Classification (NCBI taxonomy): domain Eukaryota; kingdom Viridiplantae; phylum Streptophyta; class Gnetopsida; order Gnetales; family Gnetaceae; genus Gnetum; species Gnetum montanum. Next base: position 524,774 of record MNCI01036144.1, on the reverse strand, counting down.
CAACTTGAAGCTAGATGCTCAATTGATGAAGGTGAAGCAAGGGCCACTTGAACCAACCAAAAGGTTCATTTAAAGATGGAACTTAGCATTTAACACGATTCTAGAGCCTATTACTAAAACTCACCTCTTAGCAATCTACAAAGAAGAAGTAATTGACTTTATCAAGATAAAGCTTTACTACCTAGAGCCCTATTCACTAAGCCAAGCCTTCTCACAAACTAAGAACGTCGAGGAGGTAGCTAAGGCTAGTAACGATATGGCCTATGTGGCCTATAGAAACCAACACACAATGAGGAATAAAAATAAAACTAGGTCAGGACACAACCATTGTTGTAGTAACAAAAGAGTTAAAATAAGGTGAAAGGTAGGGATCACTACCACACAACACATCCCTTGACTCATCACAACCATCCACTTCCTACATCGCAAATGAATCAAGACCAACCTTTGGATAAAAGGATAGATCTAAGTACATAAGGTTGCCTATGAAGCCTTCTAAGCTCTTAGAATAGTTGCTTAAAGACAACCATATACAACAAAAGGAACTATTTGAGGAGGCTCATAAGAGGCATAATTGTCTTTGTGATATAGCTAGAGACCCAACAATAGCTACCAAAGATGATCCAAAGCTACTAAAGTACTTCAAATTGGATAGGTATTGCCATTATCATCAAATGGCTAGTCATCACATCGATTTTTGCCTAACATTAAAGGATGACCTCTAGAAAATGATAGACAATGGGGAGTTTTTGTTGAATGAGCCCAACTCTTCAAGCACCAATAATAATTCCTATGTCATAGCCTCATCCATGAAAACCAAATATTCTAACCCTTCTAGGAAACCGTTTATCATCAAAGTACCACTACAGATCCAAAACACAAAGCCTAAAGAGCCCTTCATATTATGGGTACCACCTCCTCCAACTCCCAAGAAACCTTTCATCATATGCATTCCCCTTTCAATGGCATCAACATCACAACCAAGACCATGAGTTACTAATCCTCCAAAGTGTAAGGTACCATTTGTTATTTGGGTTCCTCCACCTTCAACAAGCGAGATCATGACAACATGTGATCAAAGCCCATCCATAGTGGTCCACAACTTAGAGGTTAGCAAGAAATCGTCATCAAACAACAACAAAAATAACCTATCATCAAACCAACAACAAATCCCACTTAAGGTGGCCAACAACAAAAGACTTTGAAACAAGCTACACCAAGACCAATTGCACCCATGGATAAGGGGCCCAAGGCACATAAGCTAAAACCTAAGCTGCAAACTCTAGGAAGGATGGAGGAAGTTACGACTACTAAGGATGAAACATTACATGCTAAGAGAAAGAGCTTCCTCATGAAAATGGAGCAAGCCAAACGATCATTAAAATAAAAGAACATGCCACCGAATTTGTATGACTTGGTCATGACATCTCTTACTCATAGGGACTCACTAGCTCAAGTGTTGACTTCTATTCCTATGAATAGAGACATGCCTACCAACAGAGAATCTATCCACTCTATCATTGAGCAAGCTTCACTTAGAGAAAACGAGCATCAACCCATGCTCAATTTTTGTGACAGTGAAGTGAAGATTGACTTTCAAATGGAGAAGTACTATCCATCCCTCTCCTCATCACTATACATGTTGGTAGGTACAAGGTCCATTGTGTTCATGTAGATGGGGTAGTAACTAACGTGGTACCATTTTCTATTGTTGACAAGTTAGGCCTAACCAAGAAGATTTAAGAAACCACTACTTTAGCACTCAAGTCATCTAATGGGTCACAAGTAGCAGTGTGAGGTTCCATATCCTTGGATTTCATAGCCAATGATCAATTTCCTACATCTGCTAACTTCCTGGTAGTTAGAGACACCTAGTTTTAGATTGATCCTAGGAAGGTCATGGTTAGTGAAGCTTCGGGTAGTTTCATCTCCTATACACCAAGAGATCCATTTACCATATGAGAGAGGAAAAAGTATGATCCATTGTGACAATGTGTTGGTACCATCAGTTAACTATGCCAACATTCACTAAGGTTTGGAGGTGGGTGTTGGTGGGGGGCAGTGCGGGGGTAGGGCAGGGGGTTTGGGGGCAGCAGGGCATGTTTGGTTTGGGGGGGTGTGGGGGTTGGGTTGTGAGGGTGGTGGGGAAGGAAAGGTCACCATCTACATCATAGCCAATCACCATCATAGCCTAGAGCTTGTAGACATCAAAACATGTATAGAATTAGTGGCCATAATAACTAGAAATCCCAATTACAAAACGCAAGATTCTACATTCAAAAATAACCCAGAAACAACATTAGATCATCATATTTAAATATTTCACCTATGTATAGAAATTTATTTGGAAAAGAATTTAAAATAATATATATGCAAGGCATATAAAAATTAATAACGTTGTCAAGCAACATTTACAATAAGTAAACATCTTAGCTTCTTAAACAAGTGGATGTAGAATTTTCTCCATGTTAAAAAGGAAAATACTTTGTCCAATGCCATAGTGGCTAATCTAATGTCCCTCAGACAACTAACTACTTGTAAACAAATTACCAAAGCAGAAACTACAAATTACAGGATGTTTCCACTAATACAAAATGTTGTTACATTAACCAATATGATATATGTAACACAAATCGTGCAAGTTCACTAAACCTGAAACATGAAATTTCAATAGCAGTTGTGACAGCAAGAAACATTTATGGTAGATATCTTCATAATGCAGATAAATGATACACCTATTTGATGAATGTAAATATGTTGCAGGTCAAATAAGTGATAGAGTGGTAAGATGGCAAATGTTTAATCACCGTCTCGCAGTTAAGATATTGAAATGAGTTAACGCGCATATGAATAACAGAGCACCGTAAATCAAAAGTCCAGCCAGCATCAAACTCACCAAGGCCTTGAATTCAAACTTGGGTAGCACCGTTGTGTTATGATTTATGATGTAGTAAAGACGAAGTCAAATTTAAGAATGTATATATATGTATATATGTGTGTGTATATATATAACTACACTGTCCAGCGTAGTCCTGGCCAGGGCTGCAACAAATAAACAAAAATAAAATCAAATATACACTATGCAGCTTGCAGGCTGTGCAGGTCCATCGAGGGCTACGTCGTTCGATAGCTTCTCGGCCGTTGGATCGGTCGATCGTGCGATGCTGAATGCTTTGGCTGTGCTTATCTTTGGATTGATTTGTAGTTTTTAATGAGCCTTTGTACATACGCGGGTGCGCCGTGACAGAAGATTTACAGCAGAATTTTATGTCGTAGCAGCTACAGGACAAATATAATTATTCAAAATTTTGGATTGAAGTTGTTAAGATCTTTGCAGAAGGCACCATTTTTATTGGTTATTTTAGATCGCTAGAGTCCCCGGTTTTGTTTATGATCAAGTCTTGGGTTAGCGATTTTCATTATTCTGAGATCTATTGACTTAGAAATTTCAGCGCTTTGGGTCCATAAAGAACGATGGTGACACAGAGTCTTGTGAAGATGTTCCCAGGGCTTGGAATGCGGGGATCCTTGCAAGACACATATGGCGGTGAAGATTTGATCAAGAAGCTTGGCATGATGCTTTGTGACCAACGTGGCTACGAGATTAACGATCGCGAACGAGAGCTGAATCTCTATAGAAGTGGCAGTGCACCGTCAACTGTTGAAGGCTCTCTTGCCACCATTGGTGGATTCTTCAATAACACCAACACCAATCTCTGGTCATCAGACAGCAATGGTAATGGCAGGATCAGTAGTAAGACAACCTTATGTCAGAAGAGGAGCTTAGGTCTGATCCTGCTTACTTATTCTACTATTACTCTAATGTTAATCTGAACCCAGGGCTTCGGCCTCTGATTTTATCTAAAGAGGACTGGCATTTTGTGCAAAGGCTTAAGGCAGTGGCAGCCTCTGGATCGTCGCAGCACAGAGGCATTGGTGATAGGCGTAAAATCAAGACATTTGATGATCCAAATAGTAAGCCTTTGTTTGCACAACGGCCTGTTTTGCCATCCCAAACAGAGGAACAACATGAGTCATCACTGGAGAAGATTTGACATGCTCACGCCTCTCATACCAAGTGCAGGCAGTGCTGGTAGTCTCGTTCGACAACCCTCTGCTGAATGGCTGGAGCCGGGATCCGATGGTTTGATTGACTTGCCACCTGGTAGGGGATTGGGATTGCGATATAAGAGGCTAGCGGAAATTTTTTAGGCTATTGAGGTTGTGGATAAGGAGCAGAAAGCACAGATGGTTCTGGAGATAGATGGGCATGTTATGTGTTGTGTGCATGACCAAAATGGAAATCATGCTATTCAGAAGTGTATTGAATGTATTTCTCAAGCAAAAACCCAATTTATAATTTCTTCCTTGTTTTGACAAGTTGTGCCGTTGTCAACACATGCATATGGCTGTCGGGTCATACAGCGCGTACTGGAGCATTGCACTAATGCAAGGACACAAAATATAATGATGGAAGAGATTTTGGATGCTGTTTTCATGCTTGCAGAAGACCAGTATGACAATTATGTTGTACAGCATGTATTAGAACATGGAAAACCACATGAACGTGCAGTAGTTATTAACAAGTTATCAGGACAAATAGTTAGAATGAGCAGACAGAAATTTGCTTCAAATGTCGTTGAAAGATGTCTAGCGTATGGAAGACCTATTGAACGGGAAACACTAATTAAAGAGATGCTTGGAACAATAGATGAGAATAAGTCATTTAGGAATGAGCTCGGAGAATAAGGGAGCAAATTTGATTAGCCTTAAAACCTAAATAAACCCCTCTCATGATGTTGTTAGATCAAGTTGGCCTTATGTACCTAAACCTTAAACCTTAAACCATTCTACTATACAACCATAACACCCTGAAGTAGTTTAATGATCATTGACCTTAATGCCAGAGACATCATAGAGGGTCCCTTAGTCAAAATTCCTATCTAAATCACGATGGTGAGAAGAAAACACATAGGACCAAGTTCCTCACCAGAACTTAAGCTTGCTCATGACCTCATCAAGCTCTTGCAATGCAACATTAAAGCCATTACGTAGCCTTGATTACATCTAACAATTACATGTTTTCTTGTATAGTTGTTTATCATTGTTAACAAGTTGCAACAAATGACCGATATTGATGATTCCGATGGTCTACAACAAGGAAGCCTGCATGCTCTCTCTCTATCTCTCTCCTTGTTTGGAAAAATTAATGAACTACAAAACTTTGTAAATCTAATGCACATCACACAAATCCCTCTATGCTGCAACAATGTGAAACATTGTAACCTAGTCTGTTGGTTGTCTCATGTGTTCCTATGCATCATATTGTAACAACATGTTCTCTTTGTCTTGTTTTCTTGTCCTCTTGGAGTTGTGCTTGTAGGATGAAGCTTGATATGGTATCGTGGTGGTGCAACTCATTGCTGCAGCAAGCTACCATGTGACCTTAATGCATAAGATTTGGTTAGCTGGTCCTACTGTACCAAGAGTGCTTGTTTCACATCATTGTTATTACCACTCCTTAAGCCTAACTCCATAGCTTGATTATAACCTTCCTCACCCTAAATGATAATGATGACCTATGTTCGAGATTCATGTATTGTAACCATGTGACATCTCCTTCTTCATGCTCCACCTTTAAGTCCATTGAATGTAACACATCTCATTCAAAGAGAGAATCAAATTAAATCTAGCCTTGGCAATGAAACCCAATGGAGGTTTCACCCCAATAAAAAAAAAGGAATAATGGGAAAGCAAATTATCAAGAAGTTGAAAGATTGATGAAGACCAAAAGATAAACCAATGGCTTGAAACATGCAAAGGGAAGAGCCTAATGGACAAAGAAGTCTTGGAGTAATGTGTTGGCTTCTCAAGAACATTACCAAGTAACTAGCACTTTGAAACATGAAGCGTAAAGGCCTCATTGACCATTCAAAATTCCATTGCCATAATTATAACCATGATGTCAATGTATAGAACTCATTGTTAACCCTCATGACCATTTCCTTGTAGCCAAATACTACCGTTACCCTCTATTATCTCACCATAACTTTATCCCATCATCACAAGCACTCTTTGGCATGGGTCAACACTACTGAATCAAGTGTGAAGAAAGAACATTGGTGATGGACCTATATAGTGGTGTTTTGTATTCTTTATCGATGCCTCTTGAGTCCATCCTCCAAACATCAAAAAAGAGGGGTGATGAGTGGCAAGGTACCCCTACATTCAACCATACGAATACGAGGGTTTCACTCACAATCCGGTCAAACTCTGCAGACGAACTAGTTATGGTATCTAGATAGTTATTCGTAGATCGTAGTTCACTATCTTCCCACCTAGACTAGTATTAGCTTTGTCACATATGGTTTAGTCCAGAGTGAGGTGTATGATGTGTTCCTACGCTAATGCTACTCCTAGGTATGATGGGAAATAGTATTAACTAAGCTAGGAGAGAGAGGGTGAGAGAGAATCTAAGCTAGCCTAAGTGCGATGAGCATCCATTCCTTAATCATCTGTACACATCTTGGACCTCATGCATGACTACCACTGGGATTTCCAAACGCATGGCCTAGGTATGCTATTGGGCTACCAAGTAGTCACACTTGAATGCTCGTGATTAAGTCGTACTCATTCCACGTTACTAGGAGATATGGGTAGAGAGATATTCACTAAGAAAGCAGTAAATAACAAATAAATAAATAAATAAGCTAAGTGGATGCTACAATGATGAATTAATCTCGATCTTTATTGTTGATCATGTCTGTGTCCAAGTACATCACACCCAAATAAGGATGTCATACAATTACAATCACCACACTGCGGGCATGCACTGGGAGAAAAGGGTTGAGAGGGAAAACTAATGTACTAAAAACTTATTGAAAACTTAAACTTAAAACTCTCAAAACTAAAAAAGCCCCTACTAAATTTACCTACTTCTTATTTATAGATGAGGAAGTAGGGTGCGATATCGTGTACACGATATCGTGTCTAGGCTGTGATATTGCATTTGTGATATCACATATGCGATATCATGGGTGTGATATTGTAGCCAAAAAATTCATGGCTCATCATACCCCCACAACTAAATGAAAACTCATCCTCAAGTTAAAGTGGGAACAAGCTCCATTGATTACATAGTGGATAGGTATGGGATTATTGACTAGTGAGAATGGGTTCATGCCACAGTGTGGAATCAGAACAAAATTGAGACACAACATAGAGAATGCAAAATAAAATCCTATAGCTACAAAATTGATGGAACTCATGTAGTTCCTGGTGGCGGTGGCTCCTCCATGGATGCCTTTCCATTATCTTGTGCTCCAAGTCTTGGAATTTGATGGCATTGAAGTATGGCCTAGAGTTTCTCCTCTTCAGTTTGGGTATCCTGTGCCATCCATGTTGATGTTCCAATGTTTGATAGAGTCGGCACCTTCCATGGGCAGGGTAGTTGCAGAAACATTTTATTTGCCTTGACATACCAAGCCGCAAACACCTACTGTTCCTCCTCATAAGCTCTAGCTTTTTCTCTATATTCTTGAAAATCTACAAGCCATTAAGCCAAGTCTGTTGCGACACATTTTTTCCCTTGGTAGCTTGCTTTCACCACCTCGAGTTCAAAATTTGCACCCTCTAGTTTTTGCGATAATTTCTTGAGTTCTACAAATTCTACTTTATATTTGACATAGGTGGTGGCTACCTGTTGCTCAAGCTCTATTCTTGAGTACCCTACTATTAACATGGCAAGGTTGGCATACCGCAGGTTCGCCAACTCCATGTATTCTGTAAGGTCCTGGATTTGCAGGTCCCAGTTCTTAACTTTCGCTTGGTGGGAAAATGCGTATGTGTCCAATATGGCTTGCCAGTCAGTGTGCTGAGCACTGAGAGCATTGATGTGGGCCTTGGCTATATGGATCTCCTTCTCAATGATCTACATCCCCACCTAGTCCCAGAAGTGCTCCTTTAGCTTTTTATGTCATTTAGCCTCACTCTACCATGTGCTTATTTCAATAGCCATCTTCTGATGGATGCCATGTACCTCCTTCATCGAGAGGGTTCGATTTTCCCTGGCTAAACGGTTCATGTCCTGGTTGACCCTGATGAGTTGTTCTCGCAACTATTGAAAATGTTCTTTGAGAACATTCTTTTGCTTCTCTACCGGTGGCACAACAAGTACATTGAATGATTCTTTAATGTGATCTGTGACCACTTTTGTAGCTCCCGTTGCATCTTGGTGCTGCAAGACCACCACTGTGGCCCCTTCACCAGTTTCTAATTTCACTTGAAAGGATGCAGCGTTCCCTGATATCTGTTGTGACCAAGTGCTCTCCCCTCCTTCTGTATGGATGGACACTTCACCCCTTACATGATCCAAAAAAACCATGGGCTATATAGCATCTTCGATGACACAGAAGAGATTTGCATCATCACGACTTCCCCAACTAATCATCTCAACGATGGCCCTGAGATGGCTCATCGATGGTCTGTAATCTTGCGATGGTGGCAGTGGTTGATCCTTCTAGCTTGTGCTAGGCCCTGCTTCTTGTTGTTGGCTAGGTCCTGTGCTTGGAAGTTGGCTGGGTCCTGCAAGTTAAGTTATAGTTGGCCTTGTCATTTGTTCCTTTTCTTGTTCTGGCCCCAGTGTCTCACCAGTGATTTTCCTTGCAGTTGGTGGCTTTAGCAATTCAACATATGAAGCATTTTGGGCTTTTCAGAGGACAACATTGGTGTATCCTTTGATACTAGCATGTCAACATAGCTTCTTGATAAGATAAGGAAAGGGCAACGCAAGCTTCCCTATTTTCCATTCTTCAAACTGCCTCAGGATCTTCGTAAAATTTAGATGAGGTAGGTTAGCATTAATCTTTCCCATCAACAATGCACATCCTCTTGCCACATATGTTGAAATTATTTTTAAGTCCTTTTTGGGGAAGAGGTGATAAGTCCCTATTTTGAAATAGATCCTCTCTTTTGTCATCAACTCTCCAAACGTCTTATCCTCCTTGCCATACGTCCTTTCCAACCAAACTCGTCGCGCATCAAGGTTTGAACAAGTAGATAATTGAGCAACCTTTGGCCCTATATTCAGAAGGTTTAATACTTCTGAAATGGCCTAAATAGATAAATCAACCATCACACCACAAATTTTAACCATGGTGCCTTGTTCTTTATTATGCCAAAATTAGTATGTTTTGCCTAAGT
>MNCI01036144.1:482926-515338 GCA_015680685.1 Gnetum montanum | reverse complement strand
ATCGTTAGTAAGGTTGTTACCAAAGTTAGGTTATACCTTATTTCTTGCCTTAATGAATTTTTTTTATCTCCATGTGATGTTTCCTAAAAGATTATAATATTTAATCCTCTTTGCTTGGGTGGTTTCCAAATCTAGTTTCCTGGTATAACTAAGGAGATGAAATTATTTTTGGCACATTTATCCTTAATGTTATAACTAATTACCCTTGATAATGTCCTTCGGCGATGACAAATTCCAAAAAACTTATGCGCTATTCGGCATGTGCCCCTCCCCCATGACTAAGCTGAACACTCTGGGTTCAAGTATGTTCAAACGGAATGAAAACCAGAGGACCAGCGAGCAAGATATAGGTATGAAAGTAAGGGATGCACAATCGTAAGTCGTAGAGAGAAATTTGAAAAACTCCCCCACGTGAATAGTTGAAAATGATGTTAAGTAGCATAGGGGGTGGCGTATATATATATTTTTGTGACGCAATATCATGTACGTGATATTGCAGACTCGATATCATGGCCTATCAATGTTAAGGCACTATAGAATATACCAAATTTTTAAAGATTTTTCTGAAGTGGATGATGTAAACTAAGGACATGTGGATGAGTGTTAAAGGGTTCTATGGTAATTCAACTAGTTTTGAAGGCACGAATAATTATGATGGCATGGAATTGACCAATAAGGACCTCGGGTGGTAAGGAAGAGAAAAAGGCTATGTGATGGTTCATAGGAACATTCGAATCAAAGGGATAGTAATAAGGGAAAAAATATCATTGAAAATATGTTGAGGGTAATAGATGGTGTATGGAAGATATGTTATGAGTGCAAATTACAAAAAAATATGCAAGTGGATCCTCCCCAAAGTAGGTTCCAACCTATAATGCCCTTGTGTAACCACTGTTGAAAATGTCCATAGGCACTAGAAGGGTTAAATGTAAGCTACACTGGTTTCACAAAACACACACATGTAAGTATCATTGGAATGAGGTCGAAATTCTACGCTACACAAGGCATGAGTCACAACTCCATGAATAGTGAGATGAGACGAGGTATAGAAGGGATTGTAGATATTGGGACATGAGGTAACTGACCTAAGGCACAATGAATCCTACGTGTAAAGCATGATTAACGTGTCATTAACCCGTCATTCCAAGATCAAGACCAAGTCCATTCCTCTTATCAGTAACACCACATTTTTTCATCTCATGATGAGCAACTATGAGAGTACCATAACAACAAGGCATACGATCACTTGACATTTTTTTCAGGGGAGGAGTGATTTTTGCTTTGTGGCACTTTCTTTGTTGTTGTTTTTTTTTTTTTTGGATTGCTGGATCCAAAGAAGCCACCAACCTTCAGGCATGGGTGCATGTCTTTCCAATGGAACCCCCTAGAACAACATTGGTTTTTTGAGTGCCTTTTGATTACTCTTACTCCCATTTTGTGTTAGATCTAAAAGGATCTTAGTACAACCATGTTGCGTGATAACTCCCATAGACGTCACCAAAGAGAACTAGCAAGTCCCCTTGATGTCACACCCTAATCATTCCCTCTTGATCCATTCTTCTTCATTCTGGGTACAATGAACACAAAATTAATTTTAAGTTTTAAGAATGTCAAGAATATCATTCTACCCGTTAACAGAACCTCTTATTTGTAGAATGGATGAGTGGGTGTAATGGGCTCACTATCCAAATAATTGATCACTCAAGACTCGATAACATAGAACACACATCAACCAATGAGCCACATGAGTGTTTTATTCAAAGATAAGATTACTTATAAAAGGAGAAAAAAGATAAAAAGACAAAAAGATAAAACAAGAAATTGAAAAATGAAAAACTAGAAAACAAAAAAAAATGTAAAATTAAAGAAAATGAAAAATATTTATTAACCATGCTTGTTATTAGGATGGGGCATATCCCCCATAACTAAATGGTTGAGCATGTCGAGGACTAATAAATGAAAGATGAGGATCCTTGCATGTTGGAAATATTGAAACTTGGTCATACTTACCCCATTGGGGTTCACACACTTGATTATAGTAAGTGTAGTGGGGCAATTTATAAGATGTGATTCCTTGATAAAGAGTTGACCCACTATGATACTTGAGACTGTAAGATGGCATGCAAGTTTTGGAATGTCGTCCTCCATGGTTGTATTCATTAGGCCATATGGTTGTTGGAGTGTTAATTGGTGGCCCTGATGAAGTGACACGAGGCATTGGGTTCGATGAGAAGGGTGCTCCATAGTGTTGGACTTGTGCTAAGTTGGAAAATGTAGTGGCCTTGGAACTGTGTTGTCCATTCCTATGGTCATGTCTAAAGAAGGAGCGCTTTCGATGTCGATGAGGTCTCTCACTACTATTGTCAATAGTAGCACAAGTAACATTCATGGGTTGTTGTTGTGGTGTAGACACTTTAGGAATAGTTGGCAACAATGTAGAAGGAGGGAAAGGATGAGAATGTTGAAATTTAGGAGAAGTGTAAGGTACACAAAGCGGTGGTTGTGTTGAAGACATGGGCTGATATTATTGAGGAGAATGATAATGCAGTGAGATAGAGTATGTTGACCTAGTTGGGGAAATAGGACGTTGGACTAGATAAGCATTTAGATTCAGATGATCCAAAGGGTATCTCCAGTTTAGGGATGGTTTCCCCCATGACTGGGATTGTTGCCATTGTGATCGAACACAGTATCTCTGTATGAACTCTGGGTGTAACATGCTTCTCCAATGCTCATATAAATGTAACAAGATTGGGCATTGGCCCTTGGGGTGGTCGTACAGGAAAAGGTTGCATTCATATGTATCATTGGTAGTTGAGCCCTTATCTTCCTCATCCCTTCCTTCTAATTGTCTAATGATACTTTGTCTTGCTTCTCAGGTTGTCAAAACTCTATCTCCAATAATATCAATATACTCTCCACACTTTTTATGCATCCATTCCAACATCTTTTTGATCTTTGCCTCGACTTCCTCTAATGATTGTTGTACTGGCAAAGATGGTTCTTCCTCCTTGAGATAGGTTGATTTCTCCTTTTTATGATCATGGACCTTTGTTTAAGTTGAGATTTTGGTCCTGTTGATGTTTTTCAACACTCTCCCATCTAGCCATTTCTCCTTCTTCTTTTGCTACCTGCATAATAAGCTCTTGGAATTGATGGGTTTGTAGTTCATATAGTTGACCTTGGGCATACATCCCTAGGATTTCTCTTGTTGCATCACGAAGCCCATCAATGATATGGTACATTAGCCTTTCCTCAGAGAAGTCATGGCCTAGACAGTTGTTTAACAATGCATAATATCTTTCTAAGGCCATGTCCAAGGGTTCATGTTATGCTTGTTTCCACTCTTGGATTCTTTTCCTCAAGGATGACACTCTTGCATAGGTTTGATATCTTTCGTTAAAGAGTTCTACCATTGTTGGCCAATGTCGTATGGAATTTTGTTTTAACAATCTATACCATACTTTTTCTTAGCCAATGAGTGTCATAGGAAAGAGCTTAAGTTTTTTCCAACTGTTATCAATGTTGTTCCATGCACAAGCATCATAGAAGGCTTGTAAATGTTTTTGCAAATCTAATTCATAGCCTCTTGAGAAATTGGAAAAGTTGTTTAAATAAAGCCTAGGTTGGCAGCTCTCTTTACGATGCCTACAAGAGATTCGAACAGCCTCTTGTATTTACGTTAGATTTGTGGTGGCCAGCAAGGGTTCATCATCATGGAGTAAGTTATGATTTTGTGCGTTGGAATGATGTTGCCTTCATTTATGTTTATAAGAAACCCCCACCTCAAATTGTGTACTCCAATCTTCATTGTCATATAATTCATTGGTTTTCCAATGAATTGCCTCACTAGATGTGACATTATCATAGTCTTGTAGGAGAGGCATGGTTGTGAAATTGTGTGTGAATTTGTATGTGACTTTTTATAATTATTTCTTCCTAAAGGATATATCATTAATTCCTATAAAGCGACTTTGTATGATATAACTAATCTAGATAACTAGCACTATCCCTGGCAATGGTGCCAATGATGAGTGGTGAAGTACCCCTACACTCAACCATATGAATATGAGTGTTTCATGCACGATCTAGTCGAACTCCACAGACAGACTAGTTATGGTATCTAGATAGTTATTCATAGATCACATTTCATTGTCTTCCCACCTAGACTAGTATTATCTTTATCACATATGGTTTAGTCCAAAGTGAGGTGTATGATGTGTTCCTACGCTAATGCTACTCATAGGTATGATGGGAAATAGTATTAACTAAGCTAGGAGAGAGAGGGTGAGCGAGAATCTAAGCTAGCCTAAGTGTGATGAGCATCTGTTCCTTAATCATCCATACACATCTTGGACCCCGTGCACAACTACCACAAGGATTGCCAAACGCATGGCCTAGGTACGCTATTGGGCTACCAAGTAGTCACACTTGAATGCTCGTGATTAAGTCGTACTCATTCTGCGTTACTAGGAGATAAGGGTAGAGAGATATTAACTAAGAAAGCAATAAATAAAAATTAAATAAATAAATAAGCTAAGTGGATGCTAAAATGATGAAGTAATCTTGATCTTTATTGTTGGTCATGTGCATGTCCAAGTACGTCACACTCGAATAAGGATGTCGTACAATTACAATCACCACACTACGGGCATGCACTGGGAGAAAAGGGTTGAAAGGGAAAACTGATGTACTAAAAACTTATTGAAAACTTAAACTTAATAACTCTCAGAACTAAAAAGGCCCCTACTAAATCTGCCAACTTCTTATTTATAGATGAGGAAGTAGGCTACGATATCATGTACACGATATCGCATCTAGGCTGTGAGATCGCATCTGTGATATTGCATACATGATATCATGGGTGCAATATCGCAGCCAACAAATTCATGACTCATCAAGGGGCCAATAAAACACCACCGAGAAACTTCATGTTGCAGCCTTCACCATTAAGCCTAAGGTAAGATCTTATTGTAAATGTGGGACTTGTAGCCCATGAGCTACAATCTTGCATACTTGAACTTTTGGGGCTGAAAATGCCTCATAAGTGGTTGTAGTCTTACTTCTCAAGTGGAAAAAGTTAAACTCATGTCTATATTTGGGCTTGGAAAGGCTAAAAATGCCTTGGGAATTACCAAATTTGTCATTTTCATGGTTTTTGGTGGAGTATAGGCTCAACTATGCTAGAACCACCTACCCCTAGCATAGATGGTGTTGGGTTTTTATTTTTTAGCAACTTCTAGTGTAGTTTCCACAAAACCCAATGTGGATGTTGCAAGGCCAATGTTGGAGTTGTTGGGTTTTACACTTTTCCAACAATGGCCAGTGTAGTCACAACAATTCTCAATAGTATTCACATAGGCCAGTGTAGTTGAGGTGAAGCTAGTGTAGTCATAATATTCTGTTTACTATTTTTAGTATGAGGATGGGTTTTAATGACTTTGGTGTATCCAAACTTGCCATAAATGGTCAACTACACTGGAAATTATAGCTTGATACACTTGCACATGATTTCAATTTATCAACAATCATAGCAAAAAATTTGTAGCAAAAAATTTGTAGCAAAAAATTAAACACTAGAAACCTATTTAAACAAGAATCCAACACTTTGAATGAACTTTTTCACAAATTGGAAATTGATTGAGCATTAGAGACTCTCAGTGCATTTCCCAATAGCAAAATGTCAAGCATTGTTTTACCATTTTTTACAATCAGCATAGAAAATTGACATCTAAGACCCAACAAGGAGTTTTTGGATGTTGAAGCTTGGAAGCATCCAGATCATGCAACCGACTATAGAACATAACTTGTCAATTTTACCAAACTACAAGCACCATTTAGGCAACTCCTTGTGCATATAGGCACACATAGTTGTATATCTTAAAACTTTACTCTTGTAATATTTTTATTGTTTTAATAAAAATTAGTAGTTCATTCGTCTATGTAAGTTTATTCCAAGTTTAAATTTTGTGCTTTTTCTTAGATTAGATATGCATTTTTCATTTAATTTTTTTGTACCATTTAAAATTTCTAAGTCCCTAGGTGATTGATAGAACCATCTAGGGTGCTATTTTCAGTTTTCCAACAATTAAAATTTTCAGGTGCTATAACAGTCACCATCATGACATAACGCTTTAGTTTGTTTCAATCTTTCACCTATCAATTTTAATTTTCATGCACCAATAATGTAGCAAAATATGAGGGATTTATTAGAGGGATGATGGTAGCTCTTAACCAAGGATTCAAATGTTTAATGATAAAAGATGGTTTGCAACTTGTGTTTAACTAGGTAACTAAGGTTTATGCATATACAGCTAAACTTTACAACCTTATTATAACCTAGCTAAGAAACTCATGCATCAATTTATGGATGTTGACATCTAGCACATACCCTAAACCGAGAACACCTTAGTTGATGCCATTGCAACCTTGGCCCTAAGTGTGATGATAGATGTGTTTAGCAAGTTACCTTTCTTGATAGAGAACAATGTTCTTCCTATCACATAGAACACTGAAGGAATCTAGATAGCTATTATTGACTATGTTCCTCAAAAATAGTGATATGATGATATCAAGTTTTATCAGATGCATTGTGAATCTCAACAAAATCTAAATGGTTCTCAAAAAGACATTGTATGTAAAAGATCAAAAGAATATGTCATAGTGGTTGATAACATGTTACGTCAAAGGTCCTATGATGGTATATTATTGGTATGCTTTGGAAAAATTGAAGTCTACACAATCCTTGAGTGGATCCACAAAGGTGTATGTGAAGCACATATAGGACCTAGAGCCATGACTACAAAGATTAGATGATTACGATACTATTGGTCCTATATGAAAAGAGACTACCTATAGAAGGTTAAAACTTGTGATACCTATCAATGACATAGCAAATTAATACATGTGCCACCATCTGAGTTACATACCACTTAGATCACATGGCCATTTCAATGATGGGGAGTAGATATTATTGGACCTATAATGCCTAAGTATTCCACAAGGCATAGCTTCATCATCACCACAACTAAATATTTTACAAAGTGGATTCAGGCTATTCCTCTAAGGAAAAAAATATACTAGAAAATCTGTAAATTGATATTAGAAAACATAGTATTCCATTTTGGCATACCCTTGACTATAGTCATAGACAGTGGACCATAATTTAGTAGTTAAGAAACACAAGCCTTTTGTGAACAATTAAGCATGAAACATTCCTTATTTTCGCCATATTATCCTTAAGCCAAAGTTAGAAATAAAGTGATCATAAGCCTACTTAAATAGATGTTGAACAATAGCATACACAAGTGGCATGAGTGACTTGTTCATGCACTTTGGGCAAATAGAAAAAGCTTTCGAACGATGACCAATGTCATCTCGTATAATCTTATTTACAAATCTAAAGTTGTTTTACCTATTGAATTGCAGGTAACATCCTTAAGGATCACTATAATTGACTTTATCAAAGATGAGTAGAATAAGGATGTGTGTACTATTGACCTCAATTTTGTGGAGGAGCAAAAAATACAAACACTAGCTCATATTGAATGATATTAAGAGAGGTAGAAGAAACATCATCATCATAATCTAAATAGATGAAATGTCAAGGAAGGAAACCTTATCCTTAAGTCTATTTACGAACATGCAGACAAGTTCTTGGCCAATTGGAAGAGACCTCTTTTAGTTATCAAAGCTTACAAAAATGGGGCATTTAGACTAGCAAATATGAATGGGAATGAATTACCTAATCTTGTCAACCATTCCTATCTCAAACCTTATTATGTATAATGTTAACATGTCTTTCTATAGTTCTTTTTTGTTGTTGTTTTTAGGTATGAACAAATGAGGAACACTGATAACCTTTGTAGCCTATAACAAGTGATCCTATGTAATCTCTGGTTCTTTCTTTTTTGGCATAACAAGATACTACAAACTTTGTATAAATATATGAGACAAAATATATATTTCTCATGTTGTATCGATTGTAAGCTATAGTGGCATGTATTCTTCTTATTATCTCATGTGTCCTTATGTAATCTCTTGTAATAATAGGTATTCTTTGACTTGTTTTCTTTTTCTCTTGGAGTTGTGCTTGCTAGATGAAGTCTAAATTTATTTCAAGGCTATAACTCATTGTAGTAGTGAGTTACCACATGACCTCAATGCATAAAATTTGGTTAGCTTGTTGAACTATGGTAAGAGTACTTGCCTCGCATCAGTTCCATTATTTCCCTTGAGCCATAATCCCATAGCCCAATTATAGCCTTCCTTATCCTAATAACAATGAAGACCTATATTTGACATTCATGCATTGTGGCCATGTAAACATTTCTTTGACATATTCCACTGTCACACATGACATTGTCAAGTTTGTTGGATTTAGTACATCTCATTCAATGAGAGAACAAAAAAAAAAGACCTTGTCAATGAAACCCAATGAAGGCTTCACCCCCCTAAAAAATAGAAGAAATATGAGAAAGAAAAATGCTAAGAAAGCCAAGATGAGAATAAATCCTAAAGTCAAATCAATGAATCCAAGCAAAGAAGCCTATGTGTCGAGTGATGGTTCCTCTAACACATTATTGAGTAACCAGTAGTCCAAGCATAAAGCATGAAGATCACTTCAATTAGCAAGCATGTCACTACCGTACTGTAATCATAATGTCAACATTTGAAATTCTTTGTTAACCCATATGAATAGTCTTCGATAATCAAGATAGCCTTTATCTCCTCTCAAACTCATCAAATTCCATGATGACCTTATTTCACCATCACAAGCACTTCTTGGCATGGTTCAATGGCTATAGAATCAAGTGTGGATAGGGAACATTGATGATGAACCTGTGGTAGTATTTCACATTCTTTGTTAATGTCTCTTGGATTAGTCCTCAAAACATCAACAAAGAGGGATCAATGAAACACCCCAAAGAAAATTCATGTTATAGTTGATAGCTAAAATTTTTGTAATTTGTTGGATATATAAATGCAAATAGAATTACCTTATTATTCCCAAAAATCTTGCATTATGGCCTTGTATTGATGGAATTTACAATAGTTTTCAATGTAAAAATGAGATCTATAATCCACACGATATAGATCTCATGCATCCTAGGTTGTAGAGAATAAAAAATACTTCATAGGCTATGAATGCCTTGTATCCCAACTTGTTCTAGCCAAAACATGCTCTAGAAGCTACAAATTCCATTTATTCCAGCTTGTGGAGTTTGAAAATGCTTTGCAGGTAGCAAAATTTGATATTTACATATCATACACTAACATTATAGCTTCACATGTTGGGCAACCTCTAGAGACAGCATGTGGCATTTTAGCTTTAAGCCCATATGCTGAGCAAAATGTGGGAGCAACATCTGGGGACAAGAAATTACCTAAAATTGCTCATCCACTATAAGAAAGTATCCAAAATAGTTGCAAAATTAATAAAAAATATGTTCACAATCATGGTAGAATTAATCAACAAAAAATTAGGATCCATAGCCTATTTAAACAAGAATTTGCTTCATTGCAAGGGCTTCTAGATCATTTGTGCATTTACCATACTTGAGAGTTTCAATGTAATGCAAGAAGTACCTGGAAGAAGTAGTTGTTCATTGTAGATCAAATTGGAAGACCAATATAGAACTTTGCATAGAACACACCTACTAGTTTGCATCGGATTTATCAAGAAAAAAAATCATTTCTTAGGCTATTAGAAGCCTTGATCTGTACTCCTCTTTGAACTTATTTTTAACATTTTGGCATTTAATAAAAATGTTGCAATAATTTTTTTTATTAAATATGATCTTATTATTTTCCTTCTTCTAAAATATCACACTTTATTTTCATTATGTTAATTTCATTACAATTATCTTCCCATTTTTACATTAATTGGTAATAAACCTCTAAGTCCTTAGGTGATTGAGAAGACCATCCAGGGTGCTTTAGATCCTTTTTTCAAGGTTCATGAATGTAAAGTTAAAACTATTCTACATTGAAATTTCTCAAATCTTTAGCATCAAATTTTTCAAGCACTATAGAACAACCCCTAGGTGGTTGGGAAAAAAACCTAAATGTCCAACAAAGATAACTATTCTAAGCCAAAGAAGTCATAAGCCTATATCTCGCATTAAGCACATAGTTGATGAATCTAAAATTTATATACTAGTTGAATAATATGTTAGCCTAAATCTCATATCATTACAAATAAAAGTGAATATGTAGATTGCCCAAAGTGCTGAATGTTCAAACTAGAATATCTAAGTTAAGAGGTCAAGAAATTTTGCAAAAAAAAAAGTTCAAATATGTGAAGCGAGTTAAAGCTCAAAATATGAGTTCAAATGAAAGTCTGAAAAATATTAAAATACTAAAAAGTAAAGATTTAAATATATTAGGATCATTTTAGGCTCCTACAGATGTTAAGATATCAAAATTTACTATTTTCTAGTTTTTAAACACTTTGAAAGCCCTAAAAATGTAATTTTTTATCATTGTCTTAATTTTCAATTGCATGGATGTTGGAGGTTACTTTACAAAAGTTGCCTAGTTTTTCATGCTAAATTCAAAAATATCATTTTTTATTCATCATGATGGAATAGCAAGAATGCCTTGTGATATGCATCAGCATGCTAGTAAACTTCTTTTGGGCTAATGTCATCTATTAAAATTGCAAAAAATAGTTGAACCCCTAATTCTATAGTTGAATTATTAGCAGAGTT
The DNA here is from genome assembly GCA_015680685.1 of Gnetum montanum. Taxonomy (NCBI): domain Eukaryota; kingdom Viridiplantae; phylum Streptophyta; class Gnetopsida; order Gnetales; family Gnetaceae; genus Gnetum; species Gnetum montanum. The sequence goes on along the minus strand of MNCI01036144.1, from coordinate 504,626 downwards.
TGAAACAAAGGCAAAACATTGTCAAGGTGAATAAAAACATTGACTAATGTCCCATGCACTCCACTTGAATAAATATGTCATACAATTATTAATCATGACATTGTGGGCACTCATAACTATCACTAAATTTAAGAAAAAAATGATAGAGATTAGTTAGTTCTTGATCAAAAGGTAAGATTGACTCAATGGTGAGATCATATTTATAGGCATGATCTCAACCCACTACACCATATGTGTAACATCATAGCATGAGTTATGATATCATATCTATGAAATCATATATATGATATCACAAATATTAAAAAAAGTTCAATTTATCATACCCTTAAACTAACTAGACTTAATAGAGTTAAAAAAGGAGGATAGAGTTAAAAAATTTGTGTGATCATACAGACTTAATAACATACTACATAAAAATAGTGATTACTAACTAACTTTAAGTGTTACATCTTAATTTGAGTGGATTGCAAAAATATCATGCAAAGCATGATAAACAATATTAATAATAATTTCAAAATAAATTGGATTAATCTTGATGAGTCTTTAAAATCACTTATGCAAACCTTCATATAGTTCCTAGTGGTGGTGGTGGCTCCTATTGCATTAGTGGCTCTTGAGGCTACTTTTCTAGTACAATGAGTTTTCTTAAATAAAATTGATTCAATAATACCTATAATTTCTCCTCTTCTATCCTAGGATCATTGGTTGTCCATGTCAGTCTTATAATATTATTTGATGTAGGTACTTTTGAAGGATATGAAAACTAGGAAAATAGTTTATTAGTCTTTACATACAATGCTACAAATTGGTTCCAACTTGCTCCTAGTATATTTGTTGTTGGTGTTGATGATGCTTCTAGCTCTTTACTTATTTTCTTTTTTACAAGGGAGACTAGAAACCCTTGAAACCAATGTTTATTCTTCATGGGTTTGAAGATCAAAAGGGATCTTTCTTTGGTGGTACTGTCTTCAAAATTTATGCATATGACACATTTAGACCTTTCTTTGATACATCATTGGTGTATCCTAAAATTCCAACTTTCTTGTACAACATTGTTATTAAGAAAGGAAATGGAAAAATTGGCTTTCCTAATTTCTTTTCCTTAAATCTTCTATAAATCTATAAAAATAATAGGTGAGTAATGTTTTCTTAGAATTTCACATTAGCATAGCACTTCCGCTAGTAGCATATGTTAATATTTTATTTAATCTTTTGGTAGAAAAAATATAGTATGTGTTAAATTTGAAATAAATCTTTTCTTGTCTATAGTTTCATAGGTTCTTTGTAGCCAAATATCCCTCACATCTATGTTTGACCTTATAGAAATTTGGGTAGTTATAGCTCTAACTTCTATGAGAGAAAATTCCATAAGTGGGCCAAAGTTTAATTCCATAATAACTATGGATATCATTGATTACTAACTTATAACTCTAATACAATCTTCTAAAACTATGGATTGTTAGTCTACCTCTAGAGATAGTGTTGGTAGTTGGAGAAAAAATGATTATTTCTTTTACTCTTCACTAAAAGGCTAATCTCATCCTTGTCCTCTTTCTCTTTCTTTGGATCCTTTTTGATGTGATTGCAAGGGTTTTCCACTTCTAGAATTCTCTTCAGAAGCATCTATAATAATTGACTAGGTTATGATTAACCTAAAAATTTGAAATAAAAAACTTCTACTTGTTTGTAATCCTTCTCTAGATTTTGGGTTTTGATTAAAAATACAAATAGTAATTAATTTTATTTTAAAATTGTGATTTTAGTATTTGATATTTCATCCAATTATGAAAATACATTATTTTAAAATTAGTCAAAATTAAAAATGTTTGCAAAATTTAATCATTCAAATATTTTTCCCTGATTCATTAATTAATAATCATTAGAATGAAATTCAAATGTAGAATGCTCCTATGAAACACAAATTTTGATTTCAATGGTACAAATCATATTAACATAGGTCCTAAAATTAATATAAGATTTTGAAATTTTAAATCATATGATATGAAATCATTAAATTGTTATCATTATTCTTAATTAAGTGATCCACCCAAATTTACACAAGTGTTCCCTTTTAACTAATCACTCTAAAAGCCCAAGGATTTGGGAATGGCTTAAATCAAGTATGCAGTATGAAAGATATGATCCTTAGATGGCTCTTTAGTATGAGAATGACATGAACTTCTTATCTATTTAGAGGAAAAATGAACAAAAAATTTGATGTTCCATGCATATATAAAGAGTTTATATGGATGATATCGTATCTATGATATAATGTGTGACATCACAATGCATGTGACATCTTATATAAGATATAACCTTTTAAAAATTCAAATTTTAGATTAATTTTTGAAAAAAAATAATGATAAATTTCAATGCCTAGAAGATTCTAATGTTTTCTAGAGGATTTCTAGTGAAAGAAGAATGTTTTCTAATAATTAAATTACCTATAACTGATGGAAAATTTTAAAAAATAACATTCTTGAGAAAGATGAAGTATATAAGATTAATCATTATTGTTGATGGAAATGGTCAAGCATATTAATTGCTAAAAGGTATATGAATGATGTAGAATATGCATTAGCAACTAGGAATGAATAAGATGTTGTAGAATTGGTTATCAAACATAAGACACAAGAGTTATACAAGTGAGTTCTCCCTCAAGTAGGCTTCTATACTTAGTGCACTTTTATAACTGATGAGTAGCAAGTAGACCCTACACCCAACCATACGAATCACTAAGAAATCATGTGTGATTCAGTTAAATTTCATGGACTTATAGACTTCTAAGTACACTGGTCTCTACGAAGTGTCACTAACTATTGCAATCTTTGTCTTCCCAATTACACTTGTGAAATGCAAAGGTATGGTTGAGTGCAATTGAAGCATATGATTTTTTTCATTTTTATGTTTTATGTTTTAAGTTGCACAAGGATAAAGAATATTGAATAAAATAAAATAATTAAATTTATAATTTAATCTAATTAGCTACACCTAACTAATCCTAACATAAGCATCTGTTCCCACTTGCCATATACATCTTGAACATGTTTAACACTATTGGATTACGAAACGTTAAGCATTAATGGGATTACCAAGCATCAAGCGTATGCTCGAAGTGGTTGTTCTTATGTGCTTAATTAATCACTATTTAATCTAGCTTAATTTAGCTTAATTGATTACTTAATTACTTAAAGCATTAAAGGAAATTGCATAAAACATTCAATACATAAGTAAAAAATTCATCTATTTTGAAGTGCTGCAACATTTATCAGAAAGTTGTTGGGCTGCACTCAATCTGCCACTAGCTATTCCTATGGATGTCTATACATCTTTGAGTCTAGAAAAATCTAGTATAGATGTCACAAGTGCATTCAATGCCTCATTAATTCTATCAATAACCACCTTTCTTATTGTCTCCTACCCATGGTATTGCATCATGAAGAAAACTACCCCCTCTCCCTCCTCTAAACACACTGAGAAAGTAATAGCATTCCTAGAGATTTTGTGGAATTACTATTTTTTTGAGAGAGGGACCATTACCTCTTAGGTGCTAGATTTAATCTTGTTGGTAGCTACATTCTTTGGGCTAAAAAGATTAGCCTACCTTCCTCCATCTAGTTGATGGTTCAAGCAATTTCATTAAAGTGACTCATTCATGGATGATACACACATGGATCATCACCACTCATTTTTGCTTGCTATTCCTACTCATGCAAGAGCTACTCTCAAATATTGTACATTTTTTCAAGGGTAGCATGGGACTTTAGTGTGGTTTCATGAGTGGGCAGTAGAGGTGGTGCTTGCTTCTCCTCTTCCTTGGTTGTGGAAGGGGTCTTCTCTTTTATCATTTCTACCCAAGAGGTAAAAGGAGTATGCTTAATTATATTGTTGGCATAGTGAACTATTCCTACCTTTTAGATAGTTTCCTAATGAGGCAAGGAAAGGGTAGAACCTTCCTTCTACATTTTTTTTTAAATCACTTATCTATCTCTATATAGATTAGCTATAGAAGGTTCACAGGGAATTTTCCACTTAGAGCAGCACACACACAAGTGGAAATGGTAGTCATCTTACTAGGCCTCACTATTGGATTAAGGTAATAGGTTGCTCTCTTAAAATATACACACTCTGCAGGTGAGTGCACCATACTCTTTGTAGTCCACTCCATAACATCATTGTGTAGAGATCTCTACCAAATTTGTTCCAATATCAAGTAAGCCAAGGGCCTACACAATGGCCTCCACCAAGTAGGACACATGAATGTCCTTGATTTTCATAGTGGCTTTTACCCACCTATCGTTCTAGAGAGATATATCTTTCCCATGTACCATTTCCTATTGGAAGTGATGATTGGCCACATGAGAGAGCTCTACAACTACATCTTGACTTTTGGTGGAGCATGTTCTAAGAATCGTCCAAAGTTTAATTCTTGGAGAACTGAACATTGGATGTCATGAGGCTTGATCTAATCAAGTTAGGCTTGAGTTAATGTAACCTCAAGTTTTGGCACTAGTCTTGGCACCTCATCTCAATGGGATTGTTCAATTATAGTCACTTTCTTAGGAATCTATTAGATAGATTCCACTTCAAGCTTCTCCCAAACAGGTCCCATTGCATGAGTTTCTACTGCTTGTTCTTACTACTCTCTTTTAGCTCTAGGTTGTTTGTCCCTTGGTTGAGATGGTCTTCCTTCCTACAGACATTTTGGTCTAGGTGCCATCTATAATTACAACATGACCAAGGATTAGCACTTATTGTATAACTTTGAAACATTTGAAATATCTTATCTCTTGGAATAGTTACACTTGGCTAAGTTGTGATCATGGTTACTTTGATTATTTTAATATTATTTTATTATGATCTAATTACATAGGTTACCAGAGTATGTTGAAAATTTTTAACTTTCATAGGTTGATGATTTAATATTATTTTATTCATTAAATCCATGTGGGAGTTAGAAAAATTGTAAAAAAAAATTCTATCAAAAACCTAAGGTTTGTGGCTCCCACGATGTAAAGTGTACCTACAAAAGCTACAAGGCTAAGCAACCAAGTGAATTAGACAAACAATATGAAATTTATGGGCTCTGGAAGGTTTTGACCTCTAAAAAAATTAATAAAACTCCCCTTACATTTGAAGAAAATGGAAAACAATTCATAAGTGGTGGGTGCTATATATAGAATTTTTCCATTTTGTCAACTCAACTTCATCAATAGGGCCTAGTCAACATGGTTAGCTACATCGACTAGGCCTAGTTAATGTGGCTATTGATCATCATTAACTAAGTTAAAATTTGAAAAATACAAGGAGTATTTGAATGAAATTGGAGTCAAATGGAAGCTCAAGAAGCCAAGAACACAATATAATACATAAAGAGAACTTAATATTACACAAAATATGGAGAATGATTGGAGAAATGCCTAAAGAAGTACATATTTAGATGCAATCGATGGGGAATGCAAAATATTTTATTACCCAAATGTCAAAGGATAAGGGACTTAACTAGTCCAACTAGGAGGTATGCAAGTGGGTCCTCCCCATAGCAAGCCTATGCCCTTTTTACCCTTGCATAACCTCAACTAAGGAGTGTATGGGTCCCACAGATGATTATTGGTTACAAAAAGTTAGGGACCCAAATCCCAAAGAATCTATCTAGGAATTTCAACACATGAAACTAAGACATTAAAAAAAATTTGAAAATCAATAGTGAGATGAGTAATGGAAAGCATTGATGGATGAGATAGAGAGTGGAATGGGTTTCCCAATCATGGTCACATGAAGTCCCCTATCGATTATATGGTTAAATGACCTGGTAAAGTCCAACCTTAGTCCAAATCAAAACCAACCACTTTTAGTGACTTTACATCACCACTCTAGGACCAATCCACCTCCTCAAGACACAAGAATGATCCCATAGATAACCACCATTCCTTATTTAAGAAGAAAAGAGAAGAAGGAAGTGAGAAAGGGCCTTAGTTAGAGGGGACCATCAAGCATGGGTAACATGTCTTTCAAGTCTCATAACCAATGCTTGTAGCTCATTTATTTCATATAAGGGATGTTCTTTGAATTTCCATCATTTTTTATATATTTTATATTTGTATAAATTTTTTGGATGGGAACCACACCACACAAATACTAATTCAACTTCTTATTATTGGTCAATTCAAAATAGTAAGAAATCCATGAAAACACATATGCATTCAAATAAGTAAAAAGGCACAAATAGTATTGAATCCCCTTGAAGTCACATTGTTTTCAAACCTTTAAATCTTTTCTAAGTTTGAAAACTACCAAGGTCACAAGTTTGTTAAAGTTTTATTAATGAAAAAGTAACCTTATGTTTTCAAAACCAAGAAAACCATAGAGTTGGTGGATGGGTATATGATGTGGACTCATTGCCTATTCCATGTAAAAGAAACCTGTCTTAGTCATTAATCATCAAAATTCAAAAATAAAAACTCTACATTAGTAATCAAAAACATTAGGTACAAACCACCATTAGTAAACAACTACAACATCACTGAGTCCTATTGGCAATAAAGCACTTTTATTAAAAGACAAGAAAAATTCACACCAGAATAAAGTAAAGTATACAAGAAATTGTAAAAATATTCAAGAAAAATAGAACAAACTAAAAATATTATTAAAAAAATCTAAAAAATAACAAAGTATAGAAAAAAATGGTATAAAAACAAAGAAAGTGCAAAAAAACATTGTAAAAACAAAAAAATAGAAATAATGAGAAGCCACTTACATAGTTAGCATGAATGGCCACCTCACCCACAACTAAGTTAAAAGGAGGATATCTGAAGGATTGAGCAAGGTCATCCATCTAATGATGTGTTGCTTGCACTGCCTTATGTGGGCTTATGGAAAGGTTTAACTTATATGTTGACTAGTTGCTTTTCTATTTAAGCTCTCACGTTTGTAAATCAACATGGCCCTAGAAGGAAAGGTTTCATAAATGATATAAAGCCCTTCTCACAATGTTTGGAACTTAGTTCATTGAGTTACATGTGTGGGGTTCAAATAAAGGACCTTGTCTCTAGGTTGAAATTTCACTTTCCTTATCCTAATGTAATGGCATTGTCTACTGAATGCTTTGTGCATTTCATTCAAGGATAGGGCCATCAATTGATTCTCATTTAGCATGTTAAGGTTGATCAATTTCTCTTTTTATGCAAGGCTTAAGTTAAGGTTCAAGTCATAGCCTGTTGAAAGTGTACGACGCTTGGATTGAACTGAAAGAGTTGGTAATTTTCTATATATTAGCTCATAGGGAGAGTAGCTTATAGAAAGCTTTCATGGGGAGTGGTAGGGTCAAAGGGCATCACTAAGTTTTTTGGTCTAGCCTTTCCTATATTTTCTAATTATTCTAGTTAGGATTTTCATGATCTCCCTATTGGTAACCTCTACTTGACCATTGGGTTGGGGGTGGTTGGGTGTTCTTAATTTATGTTCAACCCCTAGGCATTGCATGAGCTTGCAAAAAGTAGCACCTATAAAATGATTACCATTGTTAGAAATTAGTGCACATGGTACTTCAAACCTATTTACAACATTTTTTTGTACAAACCATGAAATAGTGGAAGATGTATAGTTAGTGACATTTGCTACTTATATTCATTTCAAACAATAATTAACAACAACTATTATGTATGCCTTTCCATTTGACATGGTTGTGATGAAACTCATGAAGCCTATGCCCCAGATGTCGAAGGGTTCAATTGGTTAGATCCACTACTGAGGTTTCTCCATTCAAGCAAACATCCCACCATCTCGTTGATAGTATTCACAAGTGTAGACAAATTGGTGGGCATCCCAAAAGATTGTTGGCCAATAGTATCCTACCATTAGGATTTTAATGATCATGCATCTTCTTGCATAATGACACCTACAAAGACCATCATGAGCATCTTGAAGAATGTGTAGTTGGTTAGCATTAAGAACACACCAATGAATTAAGCCATTAACACACACCTTGTAAAGATGTCCATTAATCTCCATGAAGCATTTGGCCTGATGAATTAACTATTGTTTCTTCCATGGTCTAACTCTTGTGGAATCTCTTGAGTAAGAAGATAAGTAAGGATGCTAGTGATCTTATTGTTTCTTCCATGGTCTAACTCTTGTTCAATTTCTTATTGTTGTTCCATTGTAATCAAGACAAGTGATAGTGACCACATTCTCATTTTCCTTTCAATCTATCATTGTAAGATTGAACTCTTCCAAGATCACTAGTTACTGTATGACATGGGGGCTCACCATTAGTTTATTCATCAAAAAGTAAATGATACTATGATTAGTGTGCACAAACACCTTGTATTTAAGCACATAGTGTTTGAATGTCTCCAGGGCATACACCATGGCCATTAGCTCTCTCTCCTTTGTAGTGTAATTGAGGTGTGCACCCATAATGCTTTGGCTTGCACAATGAATGTAATACGAATATTTTTTATCATCCAACTCTATAAGCACAACTCCCAAGGCATAGTTTGATGCATCTTTCATGATGTGAAATGGATGGAACCAATCAAATGCTCATAAAATTGAAGTTTCTACAAGCTTCTCCTTAAGCTGCTAAAATGCCTTTTCATATTCCTTGGTCCATATGAGTAGAGCATCTTTCTTTTTGAGCTCAACTAATGGTTTCATGATCTTAGAAAAATTCTCTATGAATCATTAGTAGTAGCTAGTGTGTCCAAGGAATGACTAGACATCTTTAACAGTTTCCAGTTGGTGGGCTATTCTTTGGATGACCTAAATCTTTTCAGGGTCCACCTCAATCCTTTCTTCAAAACTTTTATGCCCCAACATAATGTCCTCCTAGACCATGAGATCACTCTTTTGCCAATTATGCCAAATATTAGTTTCCACAAACCTTTTAAGCACTTTCTCAAGGTAGTCTAGGGCTTGTTCAAATGTAGCATCATAGGTGGAGAAGTTAGTCATGAAGACTTCCATCTTACTACTAATCTACTATTGAAAAATGATCAGGACCAAGCATTGGAATTTTGCAAGGGCATTTCATAGATCAAAGGACATTTGATGATATGAAAAAGTTTTTCGATTACTTGTGAATGTTGTTTTGGTTTGATCCTTGGGCATGATCTAAATTTGGTTATGGCCACTACAACCATCTAGAAAGCTATAATAGCAATGCCCAAAAATAGTTTCCAATACCTAGTCTAGAAATGACAATGGAAAATGATCTTTAAATGTTATCATGTTGAACAACCTAAAATCAATATAGACTCATCACTTACCATTTTTCTTTGGTAAAATTACAAGTGGGCTAACCCACTCATTATTCATAATTAGATAGATGAACCCTACCTTGAAGAGTTGTTTAATTTTCTCTTTGATGATCTATTTCAATTTTGGATTTAGCCGTTATTGCAGCTACCTCTTTGGCTGCATGGCCAAATTGGTATAGATGCAATGTTGGCATATCCTAAGATTAGTCCCTATGAGTTCACACTATGATCAAGCAAAGACTATTGGCCATTTTTTAACCACCTTCAACAACATCCTTTTTTGTTTAGGAGTAAGGTTAGCATTGATTATCACCAACTTGTCATTTTTTAGAAATGCATATTCCATACTAGTACGTAGAGTTTTCAACTATAAGGGATCTTATTTAAAACTATCAAGGATTTTTAACTCTCCCTAATTGGTATCATCAGGTTCATCATTGGAGAGTTGGTGATGAACTTGCTCTAGTTATCCATGCCTTCAATATAGGCACAAGTTATGCTCTTAGTAGGTTCCATGCAAAGTGTGCCATTTTTGGAATTAGCTATTATCCATTGGGTGCCATCATATTCTGTGGCTACTACGTACAAGCACTTTTCGATTTTAGATTCATCTGCACACTATCAGCAAGCTTTGACTGATGTGCTTTTAATAGACTAGAGTTTATGCACATAGTTACACCTTGTATCACTATACATGATGCATGGAACTCACTTCTTTTCAATCTTTCCATATGCATTTTCCTTGAAAATCTCTAGGAAAGATCTCTAATGCCCATTCATGCATCAACAATGCTCAAGAAAGCCCTTCCCATAATGATTGTGAAGTTTCCCTTACAATTGTTAACTTTGATCACCAAGAAATTAGTAGGATATGACCACCTAGAGATAGTGATCACAATGTTCTTCACTAGTCCCAAGGGAATATTGATGGGTTGATCTACCAATTCTAAATGGATGTTACTCTTCTTTAGAGGACATAGGTTCCTAACATTGTACATTTCATGGAAAATCAGGTTAACACCAGAACCTGAATTAAGAAGAGCCTTGCATGGCACATTCCAATCAATTTGCAAGTATATGAGAGGACTTCTAGGATCAGATATTTTCCTAGGAAGGTTACCAACCTTGATCCAATAAGATACAATGTGGATTAACATGACAGTGCTAATATTGGATGGCATTTGGTTTGAATGGCTCTCAAAAGGAATGGATGTAGAGGATGAAGAAGACATAGGGTGGCCAGATGCATAAGTAGGTGAGGGCTTAGTAGGGCTATTGATTTGAAACAATGGTCTTTTATAGGATCTGGGTTCTGAACCACTTGGTTATGAAGCCAACTATAAGTTAACAGCCTTAGTAGTGTTACATTATTGTGGCTACATGGGAATATCATCTTTTATGGATGGAATAGGTAGTAATTGGATTGAGGATGGAGGAACATGTGCTAAAGGATGATGAGGGTGATAAGGATATGGGGATTCCCCTCTAGGAGATGGAGAATGAGTTCAATAATACTCTAGAGGGTTGTAGGAATAAGAAGAAGCATGACTAGAAGAGTCATGTAGAAACATGGGTTGCTAAACATAGTACTCATACAGATTTGGTTGCATGTAAGGGTATTGCTACCTTGGTGGTGGCATCTCCCATGATTTTGGATGCTACCACTAATGGTACTATGCATACAGTTGTGGTGGAGCTCCACTTAGATAATAAGTCTATTGGTGTTGGTGGAATTACCTTAGGTTGCCTTGAGGATAAGGAAACCTTCTAGGTGCTTACCTTCATGCTAGTCTAGGATTCAAAGTATACACCCTAGATTCTTGTAAGTGTGACACAATAGGGAAACATCCCTTGGGATGTTCATATTGGTAGATTTCACATCCACCACCATCATCTAATTTTGATTCCACAACCTCTTCTACTACCATAGCTTTATCCTTAACCCTTTGGTAGGCATGTTCAACTTCTTTTCTTTTCCTGTAATCATGATCACTACCTTACTCTTTGGATTCTGCTACAATTTTTAGAGTAGTTAGAAATTTTTCATCCAAAGATTCCCACATTTTATCAATCTTAGCCAAAATTTTAAATACAAATTTTTGAATTAGTTGGATTTTTAGCTACATCACTTCATCAAGTGTTACCTCCCCATCACCGAACAAAACTGGACCTCCCTTTTCTGATGGAAGGGTCCCAATTATACTCCTCAACACTTTCCTATTTTCTCAACTCACCTTCTTCTTTTATAACCTACTCAATTAGCCTTTGAATCTAATGAACTCTTACTTCTAATAGTCTCCATTGGGCATAAACCCCAAGAGTTCTCCTCATGTCTAACCAAAGCCCATCTATGATATGACAAAGCTACTCCTGTTGAGAATAACCATGGCCAAGACATCTATGAAAAAGGGAATAATACCTACCCATGGCTACATCCAAGGGTTTAGGTGTTCATTGTATCTAGCCTTAGATTTACTTTCTCAAATTGAACACTCTAGAGTACGTTTGATATTTTTCATTAAACAACTCAAGCATCATACTCCATCTACAAATTGATTTTAGCACTAAGGAGTAATACCAACTTTCTACTTCTTTTATGAGTGTCCTAGGGAATAGCTTAATTTTTTGTCAATTATTTTCCATGTTCTATAAGGCACAGGCATTGTGAAAGGCCTAAAGATGGATTTTTGAATCTGAGTTAGATCCCCCCTCAAATCTAGGGATATTGTTCATATCCAACTGCTTGATTCTACTATCTTTCACATGCCTAGTTGGAATCCTGACTACCTTTATACTATTTATCATGCTTTGAGTTGCTAGCGAGGGTTCATCATCATTATGATTTTGATGATGCCTATGATATCCCTTGCTACCCCTTCGTTCATGGAAAGGCCTACGATCATTGTCCTGCTATTCACCTTCATTGCAGTTTCATCCCTTGCAGTTTTGATCAAATTTAGAGGAGGAAGAAAAAGATGCAAATGAAGAGGATTAAGAGAGAAAATAATTGCCACCATTGCATTTTCTACCACTTCCTCTCTTCTTATCATAGCCATGATCATTAGGTTTACTATCATCATGATGCTTGCTTGACCCCCTACCTTGACTTCCACTTTTTCTTGAACCTAGATTATTGATAGTGGACTATAGATTTGAGTTCAAGCACCCTTTACTAGAGGTAAGTGATGGAGAATCTTCATGTTGAGAACCCCCAAAGGCAGGATCCTCATTGTTGTCTTGGTTTAATAGAAACAAGGGGTTGGTGAACCGTTTCCCCTTCGTAGCTTCATGATGCTTCTCTTAGTGTCAATCTTATTTGCATTATGTTTCTATGGAGACGTAGTCCTGATAGTCATGGTCCTACATAACATATTCATCATGGAGGTCCTAGATGCCCATCCTTTTAAGAGTTTGGAGCAACATCCTAGGAACAAATCAGTCGGAAGGCAACATAATGTTATCCTTTATATCTCTTTAGCGCAGCTACTCATCCTAATTCAGGATGAAGGTGAGATTAGGTACAAGCTCATCTAGATAAGTGTACACCACTTTGAATTCATGGGGCACTAGCAGTTTTGAATCATCATGCCTATGGGAAGAAGACATTTTGGATTAAAGAAAAAATCTAGTATGCTTAAATTATAATTATAATTATTATTCTATTTTTCTCAAATGATTGTGGCCTTAGGGTTTATTCCAATGATCTTAAATAATATTTACTAAGTCTAAGATGGCACACATATCAAACTATAAGTCCTTAGCAATGATGCCAATGATGAGTAGTGAGTAGACCCTATGCCCAACCATACAAATCAGTAAGCATTCATGCATGATCTGGACAAATTTTGTAGACTTATAGCCTTCTAAGTACAATAGCCTCTAGGAAGTAAAACTAACCATTACAATCTTTGTCTTTCTAATTACACTTTTGAAATGCAAAAGGTATGGTTAAGTGCAACTAAGGCATATGATTTTATCATTTTTATGTTTTATGTTTTAAGTCACCTAAGGATAAAGAATAATGAATAAAATAAAATAATTAAATTTCTAATTTAATCTAGCTAGCTACACCTAACTAATCCTAAGATAAGCATCTATTCCCACTTGTCTTACACATCCTAAACATGTTTAATGCTACTAGGTTACCAAACATTAAGTGTTACTAGGATTACCAAGTGCCAAGTGTATGCTCGAAGTGGTCATACTTATGTGCTTAATTAATTACTATTCAATCTAACTTAATTTAGCTTAATTGATTACTTAATTATGTAAAGCAGTAAATAAAATTGCATAAAACATTAAATGCATATGTAAACAATTCATCTATTTTGAAGTGCTGCAAGGTTTATTAGAAAGCTTGTCTTTATTCGCACATGCATTACCATGCGTAGGTACAACAATGCTCAAATAAAGATTTGTACACTCTTTGACTTCTACCGTAAGCACTTAGAAAAATATTCTAACTTTCAAGCAAAAAAATTACAAGAGATCCACTACAACTATGAAAAAAGATGTCATAAACATGGTGCATGACCGCATATTTATAGGCAAAAACAGACACTACATTGATGAGGCCACGCCAACACATCAAATTCCATGTCAACACGATTGCATTGATGGGGTCATGTGAATGGGGTCATGTTGACATAATCCAGAAAATGTGACTCATCAATAACCACTCCTATAAATGTCTGTAAACACTCCAGGAATTGAATATAAATCATACATATCTTCCAACACATACATGTTATATTTTTCCTCAAAAATAAGTTGGTACTATGCTACATAATAATCATTAAATTCATAACTATACGTACTAGTGAGATGAGATGGTAGAAGAAGGGATTAAACAAAATGAGATATGAGGTATCTTACCATAGTAATAATGAATCCTATGTTTCAAGCATAGTTAGAAAGATCATTATGCCTTTTCATCTAGGTTTCAAACTAAGTTCATATCACTTATCAATGATACTACATTGTATCATCTCAAACTAATAACCATAAATCCAATCACAACAATGTGACAATACCATCACTCAACATGAATAGCTTAGGAAGTAGAAAGTATAATTAATCAAGTATAATTTTTTTTAATTTTTGGCATCTTTTCCATTAGTTAGGGGGATACCTATAGGCATGGATAACATGTCTTTCTAATGGTACCATAAGAATTTTTATTATAGGTACCAATTAATATTTTACACAAAGTACACACCAATTTATGTTTCCAAAGTGAAAAATATTTTACACAAAGTACACACCAATTTAACATTGTTTCCCAACTTGGGTAGTCCACACTTAGAGGATAGTTCACAAGCACACCTTCAGACTTTGTTCCTTCCAAAATGTGATCTGAAGGTTACCAAACCCTATACAAGCTCTAAGCTCTACTTCGGAGTGATTTGACACTATGAATCCACTGAACCACATAAGGTCTTGAAAAGCTTTGAATGTGGTTTCAAGGATCCTACTACCTTTACAACTTGAGCTCTACTTTGGAGTGTTGTGATGCTACACCAATGCTTAATTCTATAGGATTCTGATAAGCTCAAGCAAGATGCCTTCTCATAAGAAGTACATCAACCCTGCAAGGTAATAAAAGAGAATAATAATCATAAGGAAAGAATGTAATTAAGTTTATTAATCCTTACACTTTCAGACACAACTCACTTTGATCAATCACAATAGAAATATGATTGTACAATTAGCAACAACAATGATTATAATAATTTCTAGATGATTTACAATTGATAGTACCAGAGCTTGCTCATTTCCCAATGACAAAGAAGTCTTTTTATAGCTAATATGTTTCTAAAATTACTTTAGAATTTGTGCAATGCCTAACTACTAATTAGTGGAGACATCTTCACTAAGCTTGAGATGTCTTTTTGTGATTAACCTTCATTCTAGAAAGACACCTTCTTTAAGACAAAGACATCTTTTTATATTTGACCTTATTTTTGTAAAGACATCTTCTTTTGATGAAAAAAATATTTATTTCCAAAAATATGTCTACTATTTTGTAATATATCTTCTCCTATGCTACCATCTTCTATTTCTTGGAGACATCTTTCGTTAGCTTCCTTTGCACTTTGAAATATTTGTTCCTTTTCCATGTTCTTTGAACTTCTACATGTCTTCTTGTCTCTATGAAGTCATTGTCCTACAAACACAACACCATACAAAACATCCTATGTTTTGCATTTTCCTTAAGGTTTTGACATACCAAAATTTCAAATACTAATTCATATGAAGAGCACCCTATAGAAAGTTTTGAAGTTGATCAATAGCCCTAAAGAGTATCATTTATCTTGGTGCTCTAGTATTTCCTATATCAACTACTCTTTTGGTTAAAATTTATATTATTTTTGTGTTAGTCATTTTTTAACTCATTAGCATAAAGATGATAAGTTGTTGTTAAATTATGATTAACTTCAAGATGCTGCATAAGTTTCTTGAAAGTAGCTCCCATGAAATATGTTTCATTATCTAAGATCAACATTCTTGGTACTTCAACTCTATTCACTACATCCTTTTAAAAAATGTTAGTTGATGTTACTAATGTGTAGTACTTCACTGTAGCAACTACTAATTTTGTATAATAAGAACAATGATTATTATGTATGCTTTCTAGAACAAGTTCACTCCTAGTAATTTAACCTTCAATTCCCACTAAATCCATATATTATGAAAGATAATTCAATATGCTATAAAATGGAAAAACTAGCTTTCTTAAATTAATAAAAGATTAAATAGGGTTTCACAACCCACAAACATCCAAATCACTCACAAACACTCAAACAACATTGCAAAGCATGAGGCTCTACAAGTACAAAATGATTATCCTAAGTGTAACACATAGCATAAAGAGAATCACTCCCATAACTCAAGACTAAGATCTTAACACACAAGTAAGAACAAAAAAACACATATTCCAAACACACACACATAATTGATCTTGAGTTGCAACCATAATCATGTACCCATACACTGTTATCTAATATCATTTCTTGTCAACCTCATCAACTCATGACATACATTACATAACACAACATAATATTTATTTGAAAATAAATTCAAGAATAATAGAAACATTTCCTCAATCTAAACTTAAATATTCTCAATTATTTTCATATTTTCTTATCTTTTCTTGGTTTTTTTCCAATCTAGAACTACCAATATGGAAATTTCCCTATTTTTATGAGTTATCTTTGCCTTTCCTAGAACATATGACTTTCAAAATCCACTCTCAAGAGAGACATCTCCAAAAATTGAGAGACATATCCTAGGTGATGAGTGGTGAGGTACCCCTACGAAACGAAACGAGCGTCGCACGCACGATCCGGTCGAACTCCGTAGATGGACTAGTTGTGGGACCTAGATAGTTAGCCTTAGGTCGCAGTTCGCTATCTTCCCATCTAGACTAGTTTTGCATATGTCACATATGGTTTAGTCTAGATGACGTGTATGATGTGTCCTAATCTATGCTACTCCTGAAGGCAATGGAAAAGAATATTAACTAATCTAAGCTAGGAGGAAAAGGGTAAGAAAATCTAATCTAGCCTAAGTGCGATGAGCAACTGATTCCTTGATCAACCGTACACATCTTGGACTTCGTGCACGACTGCCACTAGGACTACCAAGCGTAGGTCTAGGTATGCCACTGGGATTGCCAAGCGTAGATCCCAAATATGCCACTGGGTTACCAAGCGTAGATCCTCCTAGCTACACCACTGGGCTACCAAGCAGTCACACTTAAATGCTCATAATCAAGTCGTACTCATTCCACTTCTAGAAGTTTAAGGGTGAGAGACTAATCACGATGAGTAACCGATTCCTTAACTAGCCATACACACTCGTGGGTGCTCGTAGTCAAGTCGTACTCACACCGCGCTACGAAAGAAATAAATAACATTAAATAAATAACAAATAAATAAACTAAGTGAATGCTGCAATGATGAAGTAATCTTGATCTTTATTGTCAGTCATGTGTGTGTCCAAGTACAGCACACTCAAATAAAGACACCGTACAATTACATTCACGACACTGCAGGCAGACACGGGAAAAAATCTAACTCTGGAGGGATCAAACTACCAGAGCTTCCCTACTCTAAAACTAGGATTCCCAATGAGGGAGAGCCGCCTCTTATTTATAGACATGGCGGCGGACTACGATATCGCATACGCGATATCGTAGGGAAAGATGCGATACTGCATCGGCTCCTATGCGAACCGCGTCTCATCATACCCCCACGACTGAATAAAAACTCATCCTCGAGTTACAAGGAGAACAAGCTTCAGTGATTACACAGTGGATAGGTATGGGATTATTAACTGGAAAAGGAAATGGACTAATGTCGTAGTGTGGGAAGACACAACACAGAGAAAAAATACTACAACTACAAAAATGTGGAACTCATGTAGTTCTTGGTGGCAGTGGCTCCTCCATGGGTGCTTTCCCTTTGTCATGTGCTCCAAGCTTTGAAGGTTGATGACGCTAAAGAATAGCTTGGAGCTTCTCCTTTTCGGTCTGAGGGTCTTGTGTTGTCCATGCTGATGCTCCGATGTTTGATGGAGTCGGCACCTCCCACGGACAGGGTAGTTGCGGGAACATCTGATTAGCTTTGACGTACCATGCCGCGAACACCCGTCGTTCCTCTTCAAAGGCTCTGGCTTTGTCTTTGTATTCATGAAGTTTTGTTAGTCGTCAAGCTAAGTCGGTTGCCACATCTTTCTATCCTTGGTAGCTTTCTTTTACCACCGCGAGTTCAGAATTTGTGATATCAAGTTTTTTAGCCAACTTCTTTCGCTCTGCAAATTCTGCTTCATATTTGATATGGGTGGAAGCTACCTACTGTGCGAGCTTTGACCTCGGGCATCCTGCTATTAACATGGCCAGGTTGACATATCGAAGGTTTGTCAACTCCATGTATTCAGTTAAGTCCTAGATCTGTAGGTCTCGGTTCTTAATTTCTGCTTGGTGAGCGTAGGCATAAGTGTCCAATATGGTCCCCCCAATCAGTGTGCTAGGCACTGATGTTGTTGATTTGAGCTTTGGCCATATGGATCTCCTTCTCCAGGATTTGTTTGTACATCCCCACCTGATCACGGAAATTCCCCTTCAGCTTCTCATGTCGTTTAGCCTTATTCTGCCACTTGCTAATCTCGATGGCTGATTTTTGTCAAATAGCGCGTACCTCCTCCATTGAGAGGGTTCGATTTTCTTTGGCTAAATGGCTTACATCTTGGTTGACCCAAATGAATTGTTCTCGCAACTAATGGAAGTGTTCATTGAGAACATTCTTTTGCTTCTCCACAGAAGTCAACCGAAGGTTATCTATAACCAACTACTTATTCTCTTCCTGTAAGGCCTTGAGTGCCTTAAGATGCGCATGAGTTTGTGCCTTTCCTGCGGAGGCATCTCAAGTGGCCGTCTCCTTTTCTTTTGCCACCTTCTTGTTTTCTGCAATTAGTTTTGTTAGTTGCTTGGTTTTAAAATTATCTAGCTAGTCTGTAGGAACCAATCGCAAAGGATCCCGTTGTGCTGCTTGTAAGGCTATGAGCTGCTCTTGTAGTTTCTGTACTTCAACTCTAGCATGCTCTACCCTTACTTCGGATAGGACCAACTTCCCCTTTGTGGAAATGAGGTCTGACTGAATTGCCATTACATCCTGGGGGATGTCAAACAAGGACGTCAAAACTTGTCCTATTTGAAGCAATCTATCTAATACATCCTCATGTTTCGCAAGAGTCATCGAGGTTCCGGCAATAGTTTGAGCATCCTATGCTCTTGAAAGATCTGCCGGTGGCACAACAAGTACATTGAAAGACACTTTGATGTGGTCAACGACTACTTCAGTAGCTCCCATGGCATCCTAGCATTGCATGACCACCACCGTGGCCCCTTCACCAATCTCTAACTGCACTTGAAAAGATGCTGCGTGTCTAGAAATCTATTGTGACCATATGCTTTCCCCTCCTCCTGTTTGCATTGATAACTCACCCTGTGTGCGATCTACTGAAATTGTAGGCTGGCTGGCATCATCGATGATGCGAAAGAGATTGGCATCATCACGACTTCCCCAACTAACCGTCTCGGCGATGGCCCTCATATGGCTCATCGACGGTCTATAGTCTTGTGGTGGCGACTGATCATGGCCTGTGCTAGGTCCTGCTTCTTGTTGTTGGTTGGGACCTATGGTTGGAGGTTAACTAGGTAGTGCAAGTTGAGTTGCAGGGGGTCTAGCCATTTCTTCTTCATCTTCTTCATCTGGCCCTAGCTCTTCGCCAATGCTCTTTCTTGGAGCTAGCACCTTTAATAATTCAGTGTAAGAAGCATTTTGGGCTTTTTAGAGGACATCATTTGTATATCCCCGAATACCAGCCCGACGGCACAGTTTTCTGATAAGGCAGGGAAAAGGGAGTGCCATTTTCCTTATCTTTCATTCTTCGAATCGCCTTAGGATCTCCGTCAAATATAGATGGGATAGGTTAGCGTTAACCTTTCCCATCAACACTGCACATCCTCTTTCCGCGTACGTTGATACTTTCTTCAAACCTTTCATGGGGAAGAGGTGATAGGTTTTGATTTTAAAATAAAATCGCTCTTTTGTTGTCACCTCACCAAAAGCTTTATCTCTGCCATAAGCCTTCTCTAGCCAATCCTTTTGCACATCAGGGTCTGATCAGGTGGATAACCGAGCAACATGGGGGCCTGAATTCGGAAGGTTCAACACTTCCAAAATTTCCTGTGTAGAAAAATCTACTGTCACACCACCGATGTTGACTATGGTGCCTTGCTCCTTATTGTTCCAGAATAGGAATGTTTCTCCTAAGTACTAGGTACCTTTTTTAGAGAGGACAGGCCATAAGGGAGACCCTTTGAGGTGATCCCTAACAGCCTCAGGAGTGAACTTTACGAAAGATTCAAAGTTGAGTTCCATAATCACTGAAGCAATTTTGGACTTCGTGTGGATAGCCTGAACACATTCCGGGGGCAACATGAGTTGTTGTCCCAGTTCAGGCACAGCAGCTCCTCCTTCTGCCTGCCCAGATCATCTGGTAGGAGGTCCTTCTTGATGGATACTGAATGAGTGCACCTCCTGTTCATTATGTTGTCTGGTAGGGCCTTGCCTTCTACCTCTCCTAGGTTGTTTTGCTCCACCTCAGGTAGGACTCTTCTGCTATGAACGTTTCAAGGCCATCTGCAATCACACGAGCCAAATGTTAGTAAGGTCATTTTCAAATTCAAGTCATACCTTACGACATGCCTTTAATTGAAGATTGTATGTTATTGTGTGATCGTGCCCGAAAATTATGATAATGGATCATATGACTTAGGTGGATGTTCATTTTAATCTCCTGGTATACTTAAGGGCATATGATGTTCAGCACAATTTTTCTAAGTGTTAGTAGTAATTACCCTAATTGATGTCCTTTGGACGATGACAAATTTCAAAAAAGTTAGGCACTTTTCGGCAAATGTCTCTCCCCCATAACTAAACTGAACACTCTAGGTTCAAGCAGGTTCAAACGAAATTAAAATCGGAGTACCAGCGTGCGAGATATAGGTGAAAAAGCAAGGGTCATGCAATCGCAAGTCACACAGAAAAAATTCAAAAATTCCACCCGTGAAAATGGCAAAATGATGCTAAGTGTTGTGGCGGGGGTTCCTATTTATAGGAAAATAGGACGCGATATCACATACGGTACATCACGTACGCAATATCACGTGGGACGCGATATCGCGTACGCGATATCGCGTATGCAATATCTCATCCCAACTAAGGTGAGACACCTGAAAAAGACTGAATTTTTAATGATTTTATTGAAATTATTTGTATAAAATGAGGACATTAGCAAAGATTAATATATTCAAGGGTACTTACATGAATTTGAGAGGCACTTTGAATGATAATGATGGGAATTTAACAATTAAAACTTTGGCGGTTATGAAGAAAAGGGAATGTAATGGTACATCGGCATGTTAAAGTTTTGAGGGTTAATAAATGGGAAAGAAATTTATGAAAATTAAGCCGAGGGTAAGAGATTGTGTGTTCTAGCTAGAGAATTAATGAAGATTACAACAAAATTACACAAGTGGGTCCTCCCCAAAGCAGGTTTCAACCTATTATGCCCTTGTGTAATCACACTTAAAGTGTTCGTGGGCACTAGAAGGGTTAAATGTAATTTGCACTAACTCCACAAAACACACACATGTAAATATCACCGAAATGAGATGAAAATTCTATGCTACATGGGACATGAGCTACAATTAAATGAATAGTGAGATGAGATGAGGTAGAGAAAGGGATCGTAGAGATCGGGACATGAGGTAACTATCGCAAGGCACAATGAATCCTATGTGTAAAGCATGATTAACGTGGNCGTACGCAATATCACGTGGGACGCGATATCGCGTACGCGATATCGCATAC
>MNCI01036144.1:350020-480673 GCA_015680685.1 Gnetum montanum | reverse complement strand
GCCCTGCTTCTTGGGTTGTCAAAACTCTATCTCCAATGATGTTGACAAATTCTCCACACTTTTGATTCATCCATTCCAACATCTTATTGATCTATTCCTTGGCTTCTTCTAACGATTGTTGTATTGGCAAAGATGATGTTTCCACCTTGATATTTGTTGATATCTCCTTATTATGATCCTGGACCTTTGTGAAGTTGAGATTTTGGTCCCATTGATGTTTTTCAACACTCTCCCATGTAGCTAATTCTCCTTCTTCTTTTGCTACCCACTTAACAAGCTCTTGAATTTTATGGATTCATAGGTTGTATAGTTGACCTCGGGCATACGTTCCTAAGGTCTCTTTGGTTTCATTACGTAGCCCATCAATGATAAGGTACATTAGCCTTTCCTCGAAAAACCCATGGCCTGGATAGTTGTTTAACAGTGCATAATATCTTTCTAAGGCCATGTCCAAGGGTTCATGTTTTTCTTGTTTCCACTCTTGGATTTTTTTCCTCAAGGCTGACACTCTTGCGTAGGTTTGATATTTTTCGTTAAAGACCTCTACCATTGTTGACCAGCGTCGTATTGAATTTGGTTTTAACGATCTATACCATAATTTAGCTTGTTCAACGAGTTTCATAGGAAAGAGCTTTAGTTTTTTCCAACTGTTATCAATGTTATTCCATGTGCAGGCATCTCAGAAGGCTAGTAAATGTTGGTGTGGATCTAAGTCATAGCCTCCTGAAAATTTGGGAAAATTGTTTAAATCAAGCCTGGGTAGTCGGCTCTCTTTATGATTCCTATGTGAGATTCGAACAGCCTCTTGTATATGTGTTAAGCTTGTAGTGGCCAGTGGGGGTTCATCGTTATCTTGTAAGTTAGGCTTTCATGCGTTGTGATGACGTTGTTTTTGTTCATGCTTATAAGAAACTCCCACTTCAGGTTGTATACTCCAACCTTCATCGTCATATAGCTCATTGGTTCTCCAATGAACTTCCTCACTAAGTGTGGTGTTATTATCATCTTGTAGGAGAGGCATTGTTGTGTGTGAATTTATGTGACTTTTTATAATTATTATTTTTTGAAAGATATATCATTAAGTTCTTTACAACGACCTTGAATGATATAACTAATCTAGATAACTAGCACCATCCCCGGCAACGACGCCAATGATGAGTGGCAAGGTACCCCTACACTCAACCATACAAAATGAGCATCGCACGCACAATCCGGTCGAACTCTGCAGATGGACTAGTTGTGGGACCTAGATAGTTAGCCTTAGGTCATAGATTGCTATCTTCCCAACTAGACTAGTTTTGCATATGTCACGTATGGTTTAGTCTAGATGAGATGTATGATGTGTCCTAATCTATGCTANGGTTACCAAGTGTAGATCCTCCTAGCTACACCACTGGGCTACCAAGCAGTCACACTTAAATGCTCATAATCAAGTTGTACTCATTCCACTTCTAGGAGTTTAAGGGTGAGAGACTAATCGCGATGAGTAACCGATTCCTTAACTAGCCGTACACACCCGTGGGCGCTCGTAGTCAAGTCATACTCACACCGCACTACGAAAGCAATAAATAACATTAAATAAATAACAAATAAATAAACTAAGTGAATGCTGCAATGATGAAGTAATCTCGATCTTTATTGCCGATCATGTGCATGTCCAAGTACGGCACACTCGAATAAAGACACCGTATAATTACATTCACCACACTGCGGGCAGACATGGGAAAAAATCTAACTCTAGAGGGATCAAACTGCCAAAGCTTCGCTACTCTAAAACTGGGATTCCCAATGAGGGAGAGCCACCTCTTATTTATAGACATGGCGGTGGACTGTGATATTGTGTACGTGATATCGTAGGGAAAGATGCGATATCGCGTACGCGATATCGCGGGGGATGCGATATCGCGTCGGCTACGATATCGTGTACGCGATATCGCGGCCTGTGCGAACCGCGTCTCATCACTAGGTATGAGAGACATATTCATAATTATAGAGATATCTCACCAGATATGTCTCTAGTAAAATGGAGACATTGTTACACTTTCCCATGGATCCTTAAGAATTAGCAAAGGCATGTAATGTCCATCCGCTTCTTTATCTCCTTTGAATTTCAAACATGTGAAACACTTCTTCATGAAGCTTAAAACTTTAGTTTTTCATACTTCATAAAAAATAACACCTATCCATAAGTCACAATGTTTTATCCCTATTCATATGACCTCCCATACCACCACCATGCTTTTCAAACAAAATTTTCTTTCTTAAAATCATAATTGGGAACACATACCTTTTCATTCTTGAGTGAAATTCATCTTGAATATGATAGTCCTTTCATTGGTTGTTCCTACTTAACAATGGTTCCTATCCAAAATCATTGGTTGAGTATTTTCAACACCTATCCAAAATCATAATCATACTCATATAAATTTAAAAAATCATCCATAACTTCAAGATGAGGCACACTAAAATTCACCACATGCATCCTAAACAATGCATCAACCATCACATTAGCTTTACCAATTTTATGCTTAAGCATAAAATTAAATTCTTGTAACTGTTCCACTCACTTCATGTGTTTAGCACTCAACTTCTTTTGGAAATTTAGAAACTGAAGTACTTTTTGGTTCATCATCAAGGTGAACTCCTTAGGTAACAAGTAATGCCTTCATTGCTTAATTGCTTGAATAATAGTGTACAAATCCTTCTCATATATGCTATATTTTTTTCTTGACTCATTCAAATTTTCTAAAAAGAAAGTGATAGGTCTATCATCTTGTGAAAGAACCCCACTAATGGTAAGTCTGCTTGCATCCATATCAACCTAAAAAAGCTTCTAAAAATCTAGAATTGTAAGCACCAGTTCACTAGTAATTTTTTCTTTTAACAAGTCAAATCTTCTTTGGGTTTCATCAATCCATCTGAAATATTTATTTTTCTTCAAGAAAGTAAACATAGGTCAAGAGATACCTCTAAAATGTTTTATGAACCTTTGATAAAAACCTACTAAATCAAGGAATGATATTACCTCAATATTGTTAGGATTTGGCTAATATCTGATTACTATCACCTTGGTAGCTTTCATCTAAATTTTATTTTTATAAATGACATGTCCAAGTATGTGATTTTCTTCTTGAAGAAATGGCTTTTCTTCAAATTCATCATCAAATGTTCCTTCTCCAATCTAAGATAGATTCTCCTCAAGTAATTCAGTACTCCTTCTCATTAGAGTTGTATAATAGAATATCATCAAAAAGATAATACAACACTTCCAATTGAGATCTTTGAGTACATCATGCATTAATATCATGAATATAGAAAGTGCATTCATGAGCCTAAATGGCATCACCACCCACTCAAATAATCCATCTAGTATTTTGAAAGATATCTTCCATTCATCACTAGGTCTAATTCAAATTTGATGATAATCACTTTTTAAATAAATTTTGCTAAAAACCTCCACATTGGTAAGGACATCAAGGATATCATCCACCCTTGAAATAGAAAACCTATACTTCGTTGTTATCCTATTCACTATAATGTAATTAATGGACATCCTCTACTAATTAGTTTCCTTCTTTGGCACAAACACTACTGGAACTACACAATGCAAAATGAATTCCCTTTCAAAGCCATTTTCAAGTAACTCCTCTACTTGCCTTTGCAATTCTACCCACTAATTTAATGTCATCGGGTATGCTCTCTCATTTTGAATGGTAGCTTTAGGAATGAAATAAATATGGTGTTGTACATTTCTCATAGGTGGTAATCCATCTAATTTTTCCTTGAACACCTTGGGAAATTATTTCTTCAAGCCTAGCATACCAATTGAAAGCTCTTCGTGCACATTATGATGGTTAGAAGCAACTATTGATACAACAATAAAATCAAAACTAGTTTTATCATGTTCCTTAATATATTTCCTCTTTCTTAGAAGGATTAATGAAGCATTACGCGAGCTTTTCTACCTCACTTGTTTCATTATCATAGGAATCAATTTATAAATTCCATTAGGTCTAGCTACACTCCATACATTTCTTGATCTATCAAACTAAGAACCATTGTAAAAATTCCATGGTCTAATAAGAATTACATCAGCATAATCAATTGCAAGTACATCACATTTCACTACATCATGAAAACTCCCAATTTTAAATTTAAAAACACATTGTTCTCTTCTTAAGAGTAGTTCCTAGATAATCAATGCACCTTGTAGGATCAAGGATGAGGATTAGTTACCAAACCAATCTAGTAACTTCCCTAGATGAAAATAACTTTTTCTTGGACTTCCCCATTAATCAAAATATAAATCCATTCTCCACTAAGAAAACATTTGAAATAACAATTTTTTTGCAAGATGGTCTCTTCTATTCACATTCTTCATTAATGTACAAAATTTTAATTCAGAAACTTTCTCTATCTTGGGAGCATTAGGGTTACTTCTTTGAAGATCTTGGCTAGATGTCTTCTCTGTTTCCATAATTTATACATCCTTGTCCTTAGCTACTTTGAGAAGTGAACATTCCCATTATTTATGTCCTCAATCACCATACTTAAAATACTAAATCTTAAATACGTTGTTTCTTATTTCTTTCCTTGGTCCTTCTTGGCTTTTCCTTTCTTATTATCCTTCTCTTTCCTCTTTTCATGGCTATTACCATTATCTTCAAATTTGTACTTAGATCTCTTATCTGATTTGAACCCCTTATTCTTTCTCTTGGAAGCTTTTTTACTTATATTTCCAAAACCATTAAGTTTTTTTTCTACTTTTAATGCTAAATCATAAGTCTTATCAAGAGTTTGCAACTCATAAAATGAAAACTCCTATTGACATGTCATTTTGAGACCTTCTAGAAAGATTTAAGCTTGATATTATTTCTTCTAGTTCATCCTAGCTTGATGGCATAGTTCACAAAATTCGAAGTAAAACTCCTTGACATCTTTATCACCTTACTTTAGAAGTTTCAAATTCATAATGTTCTCCTAATCTATGATTAGACTATTTAGATTTCCTCCTCAACCTTTATTTTATCAAATTCCAATATCTTATAGACTAATCATTTTATCTTTCACAATTTTGAGAATCCTTTTCCCACATAGTAGAAGATATACCTTCTAATTTGGATTTAACAATAGATACCCTTAATTGATTTAGTACCTCTTATAATTCAAAATTCTTATAAAGTATCTTTAGCCAACTTGAGAAAGCATTATTTCCATCTATTGATGATCTTGTCTATGTTGTGATGTATTGGCTAGTGTTAGCCACTAGATTTGTTGGCAGACGGTTTATTGTTTCACATATTGTTTAAAACTTTATCATGCTATGTGACACATTTAAACTATTATTATTTCAAATTTTTAATGTTTTATGTTTTATATATGTTTAATGTTTACATTTTTGTTTATTTTATAAGATATGTTGGTTAACTATGTAAAAATGATCACAATGTAAACTAGGTTGTAATGGTTATAATAGGTTTACCAATTTTAGGCCATGGTAGGCCACACGTAATGTTTTGTCAATTTTAGGCCATAGTGGGCCATATGTTTTTGCTAGTTTTAGGTCATGGTAGGTCCCATGATATGTTTTTCTAGGTTTAGACCATGGTGAGTCATACATGATGTTTTGCCAATTTTAGGCCATGGCAAGCCCCATGATATGTTTTGCCAGTTTTAGGCCATGATGAACTATACATGAAGCTTTGCTAATTTTAGGCCATGTTGGGTCATTTGATGGTTTTTTTTCTCTCTTGTTTCCCAACTAGGATTAATGTTCTTCTTACAAGAAGGCATCATCATTGAGATTGCCTAGATCTTGCAAGATTGAGTGTTTATGCAATGTCAAAACATTTTGGAGTAGAGCTCAATTTGTAAAGGTTGTGGGATCCTTAAAACCACATTCTAAGCTTGGTGGAACCTTATAAGGCTGATTGGTTTTGCAAAAATTAAAAACTTTAGAGCAAAGCTTAGAGCTTGTACAGTGTGTGATGTCCTTCAAACCACATTTTTGAGAAACAAAGTCTTGAGGTGTGCAAGGATTCTACTTATTCATTCCCTCCTTCTAAGTTCTAAAATCCTCAACATGATCCTTTGACATCAATTTAGAATGCTCTACCATTAAGTTCATTGAATGTAACACATCATATTCAATGAGAAAAAAAATCAAATTTGGCCTTAACAATGAAACCAAATGAAGGTTTCACTCCTTAAAGAAAGAAGGTAGGGATGAAAGTAAATCACCAAGAAAGCTAAGAGGCTAATGTTTCTTGAAGCCAATCAAAACAATGACCCTAAAACAAATGATCAAAGTGGCCATAGAAGCCCAAGAATGAAGAGCTAGTTCTTCTAACACATCATCAAGTAATCAAACAGTTTGAGCTTGAAGCATAAAGACCTTTTTAGTTAGTAGATGTGTCATTTCCTTACCATAACCTTGATGTCAACATTTGGAATTCTTTGTTAGCCCATGTAACCATTTCCTAATAACCAATATAGCATCTATCTCATCTTAAACTTATACCATTCCATCATGACCTTATTTCACCACTATGAGTGCTCCTTGACATGGTTTAATAGCTATGAAATCAAGTGTAGAGAGGAAGAATTGATGATGAACTTGTAATGATGTTTCACATTCTTTTTTTATGTCTCTTGGGTCAATCCTTCAAACATCAACAAAGAGAGGGACCAACAAAAATTTCCAAAGAAAATTTTATATGATAAAAAAAATCATAATAGCTAAGAGTTTGCATTGTAATTTTATTGAAAGTTAAAGGTAAAAATAATTACTTAATTTTCCATCAAAAATCCTACCCTATGGCCTTGTTCTCACAATGTTTCAAAAAAATTCTCATGTGTAAAATTAATTTTATAACTCAAAAGTGGTAAACTTCATTTAAGCCAATATGTGATGGTTCAAAAAGTAAATACATTGCTAAAATTGGTAGCAAAAGGCCAAAAAGGTTGGTGGCATTACATTGAAGTTTAGGCCATGCAAATAACCCAAATGTGCAACCAAATTTGTGGGGAAAATCTTCATACATTGGTGGCTCATAAGCTATAGTTTTGGATGGTGAAAAATTTTAAATGCATTGGTATTTCAGCCCAAAAAATCAAACACATTGGTGTATCATACATTTCAAATTTTGACCATCAAAAGATTTGGAAATGTTGCATAGTTTGTCAAAAATCATGGTAGAATTAAATTAGCAAAAAATTAGGACATTCATAGACTATTTAAGCAAAATTTTTCTTCATTTCAAGGACTTTAGAATCATTTTTCTCTCAACCAAACTAGAGACTTTTGAAGAAAAGTAAAAATTTAAAAGTTTGTAGCTATTTCCCAAACAGTGCAAATTACCATAGTAAAGAGACCCTATGGCAAGCAAAGTTCCATAGTAGATGGTATGAGATGCAAAAGTGTGGATCTAGTTGTAGAAAATATCCTACAATCCACATCAAGCTTCAAAAATATCTTTGTACTCTCGAGCTTTCAAAGCTTACAATCTATACCTTCTGAACTCTTATTTTTCACAAAACTTATTTTGTAGACAGTATAATACAAATTTTTTAGTTTGCATTATTTTTCCATGTTATTCTCTCTATCTATTCATGTTTTCTGTAAACTTTGAAGTTAAAATATTTTTAACATTTATTTCTTTCAACACTAGTAATAGATCCTCTAAGTCTCAATCGATCGACAAAACCATTTGAGGAACTCTTGATCCTTTTCTAAGGTCCATGGATTTGTGGTTAAACTATTCTAGTCTAAATATTTTGATTCTCTAGCATCAAATTTTTTAGCTATTATAGTAACTACATATGAGCTATTGTTTGTGTGATCTTGGTTAGGACTAGTAATTGCTAGTTGAAAGATCTTTAATTTATCTCCTATCATTATCTTAGAAAATGATATAAGTATTAATAAAATAATATTTAATTCAAACATATTATTCTCAGTTATATTTTATTTTAAGAATAAGTAGAAGAACACTTAGAGATTCAACCTCAAGTAAAAGGAAGAAATCGAAGAATTAAAGCATTGGAGCATGGAAGGAATACTAGAGCTAGAGAAAGATCACTAACATGGACTTGTTTGATGATGAACAGAATCTAAGGAAGACATATTATAATGCTATTGCATAATAAATATTATGTCTCTCCATAACAAATGTTGTGATAAAATCCAAAAGGGAAAGTTGTAATTAAGACTCAAAAGGATGCTTTGTATTAATGGGCATGTTTCTTGATGTAACATTTCAAGGGGTTGACTTCAAATATTTATATTTTTTCATTAGAGGTCATATCAACTTAGATTTGTGGAGCCAATATAGGTAAGTAACAGTTGCTAGGTAAAGTGGGATAGGAAGATGAATAGCTATCCATTTTGGCTAATTGCAAGCCTAAGTATGGTAGTTGTACTAGACAGCCTCTAAGGGATAAATCCCAAAGGAAGATAATCCCAAGAAATCCTTAGACCATGACTTAGATATATAATTCTACATTAATAAAGCATTTTTTTTTCATTTTTCATATGCATTTCCCCTATTATTTTATTTATTCATAATGCTAAATGTCATGTATAATTAATTTTTATGATAAAAATTGGCAATAAGATGTCACATTCATCTCATCTTTAGCTTGATTTACTTCTTTATCAAAGCTCTTTGATAAAAAAATATCTATAACATCTAGGTAGTAAATATTACAATTCATCATAGCTAATTAATATATTCTTAGGTAGACTAGAATATCACATTGCTTCTTATACCTCTTACCAATCTTTTGTATATGCTCAATATTTTTGAAACCTGAGATTACAAATTTCATTTCAAATGCTTTTTTGGGCCCCATATTTTGCCAATTTTAGGCCCCATATTTTGCCAATTTTAGGCCATGGTTGGCCCCACATTCTAAAGTTAAAATTTTCTATTGATTTTTATGTTTTAAAATTTTTATAAGTTTTTTATGTTTTAAATTTTTTATCATACTTTTCATGGTTTATGTTCTACAATGAAAAGGCACAAAGGGAAAATTATAAACAAGGAAAAATTTTAGGCTACATGAAAAGTAAAGGTTAAAACAAAGTAAAATAAAGATAAACAAACAATGCATACAAAATGTAAACTAGGCTATGGAAGGTTATAGCAAAAATAGGCTATATGGTTACAAGAACAAGGGCAAGTGAATCAAAGGGGATACATCAATTGTGCAAGTGTTTCCTAATCTTTGACAGATTAAGAAATGTGTACAACCTACTTTGCACAATTTTGTATTTTGCATTTTCTTCACTTACAATGTTGAAGGGGATCTCACCCCATGGTATGTCAATGGGTCCATCATTGTTGTTCTTGTCCACTTATGCTCTCTCAAGCTTATTGACTTTGTGGCTAGTAGTAGGAGTTTCTTCCGAAAACTCCACTTCAGACCATTGATCAATGTCAATGTTGTTGACCACCAAGTGAACTATACTGTCACCATGGATGATGATTTCACCTCTCTCATAAGGCAAGTGGACTTCTTGGTGGATTAGTAACAAAACCTCTAGTAGTTGAGCAAACCAAGACCTCCACAAGATAAGGTTGAACCCTAGTGTTTCCTCCACCACCAAGAAATTGGCCATCAAGGGAGATTGCTCCCCTACCACAAAGTCTAAAGAAATTGATCCCTTTATAGTTACCCAAGATCTGTTGAAAGATTTAAGAGTAGTTATTGTGGTATATTGCATTTTCTTAGTTAGGCCTAGATGCTCCACAATGATATAATGTATGATGTTTGTTGTGGCTCCATTTTCAGCATGCACTCTATTCACCTTGTACTATCCTACCCTAATGGTTATGAATAGGGGAGCCCTAGCTATTTTTCCATCTTGGGGATAGGTTTTAACTTCACTATTGTGAAATACTAGTGATGTTGACCTAATTTCTTCCTTTAGTGAAGGAGGTACCATCACTATGTGGATGGACTTCTCAATAGTAGGGATATCCTCACTAATAGGAATGGAGGTCAACACATTAACTAATGCTTCACAATGCATAATGCAAGTCATCACAAGATCATACAGGCTAAGAAAATTATTTTTCTATTTTGGTGATCATTTTACTTTGATGAGTGGCGAGGTACCCCTATGCTGCAAGGATGAATCAAAGAGCTCGTCTTTATTGCAGTACACAAGGTGTGCTCGGGTACATAATGCTCGAATAAAGATCTGTCCACACTTTGACCTCCTACTATAGGCACTTGGAAAATAATCTAAATTTCAAATAGACTACAAGAGTTTCACTACTTGACTGCTAAAAGACTTCCTCCCAATTATGCGCCTGGATACTATATTTATAAACTTGGAAGCAACTACTCTAATAATTAGAGTAACCACTCTAATAATTAGAATAACTGCTAGAGTAACCACTAGAGTAACCACTCTAATAATTAGAGTAACTAATAGAGTAACCGCTAGAGTAACTATTCTAATAATTAGAATAACTGCTAGAGTAACCGCTAGAGTAACCACTCTAATAATTAGAGTAACTGCTAGAGCAACCACTCTCATCATACTTGTTCCATCACATTGAGGAAGTCTTTGTTATTAGTTGTAGGCTTTTCATTCCTATCATTCTTGACTTCCTCCATGTGCTTCAAGATACAAACTTCATGCTTTAAAGGTTGTTTGGCTTCTTTTCCCTTTCCTTGTGATTTGGGGTCCTCCCATGGTTGACTAGTTAAAGCAGCTTAAGCATTGGAACTCATCAAAATAGATGAGATGGGAGTGGGCTTTAGAAACCTGACTTCCTTCTATACATTAACCTAATTATTGTTGTTGTTCCTAGGATTTGGTATAAAATTCTTGCATTTTTGGGGGATTTTCTATTGTTGTTCATGGGTTGTAAAGAAGCCATTGTGTTAGCCACTATGGGGGGACTTTTCTCTATTGTAGTAGTAGATTTGGTTTTGGCTTTAGCAGGAGGGAACATCCTAATTAAAAAAGGATCCTTGGGATGTGTAGGTGGTGGAACCCTTACAAAAAAAGGGAACCTTGAGCTAGTGGAAGCTGAAAAGCCTCTGTTGTTGCAAGGAGGTACCTATATCATGAATGGATCTTGCGTAGGTATAGAGTTGTTGGTCACATTGAATGTTGTGATAGTGTATGGACTATTATTGGAATTTAGCAAATCTTTATATACTTGGGTAGATTAATTTTGTGATTTAACTAGGTTTGAAGCATAAAGGTTCAATTCTTTCCTTTTTATCATCTTCTACAAGTCATCCTTTAGTGCTAGGCAAAAATCTGTGTCATGACCTAGAAGTTGATGGTAGTGGAAAGAATAGTCTAGTTTGAAGTATTTAGGTACCATGGGATCATCCTTAGTTGCAAGAGTGGGATTTTCATCTATCTTGCATAGCCTATCATGCTTTTGATGGGTGGCTTCAATCATCTATTTATATTAAATTCTTCCACTCTTTAACAGTTGATCAGGAAGTTTTAATGGTTTCAACAGTAACCTTGTATACTTCGACTGGTCTTTACATTCAAAATTAAACCTTGAAGTAGTTGATGTAGAGGCCCCAAATGTCAAAGGTTGATTATTATGAACAAGGGCCTTGGATTGATTGGTCGTTGGCCCCTGTCCAATTGTTTTGTTGTCCTTAGCCACTATGACCATGGTTTTGTTGTTTTGCCTACCCCTCTATTTCTCTTTTTGTGTGTGATGGTTCTTAAATGCTAGGTAGGTAGGGTCATGGCAGCCTTGGCCATGTCCTCTATGTTCCTCATTTGGTAAAAGACTTAGCTAAGTGATTATGGATCTAGGTAATATAGATTCAACTTAATAAAGTCATTAACCACCCACTTGAAGATAACTAGAAGATGTGTTTCAGCTATAGTTTCTAGAATCTCATTAAGTAGAGAATTCCATCATTGTATGAATTTTTGTACAAGCTCAAGGGATCCGTAGTTGACCTTCATTAGTTGGTCAAGACTCGTATCAGGTTTCAAGTTGTACTTGAAATGGTTAACAAACTATGAAATTAAGTCTTTCAATAAGGATATCAATTCTCTTGGCAACACATGGTACCAATCCAAGGCTCATGCCATTAGGGACATGGGGAATATCTTCATGATAGTATGCAGCTAGCCTTGTAGTAATAGGCATTTAGAATGGAAGGTTATGAGGTTGGCATTTAGGTTACCTTCACCAATGTACTCGGTGAATTGGGAAATGGGGATACCCTATGGAAGAGTGATTAGTGGGACAGCAGGACTAATGGGATCATCTTGGTAGAAGTCCATTATCTTGACTGTCTAGCTTGTGGAAGCTTTGAGCTTTTCTAATTCTTCCATCAAGTCTTGCATCATCTAAAATGCTTGATCTGGTCCTTTGGAAATTCTTGTGAGCTATGGTCTTTACAAAAATGGTTGCGATGTCAGCTGAGAGATCTATGGCCTTGAAATAGGTTATAGTATGGAGGAGAGAGGTTGTCTTATGGTGATCATGGGAGCACTAAACAAGGAGAAGGATGTTTGTGCCAAAAATTAAGACACAAAGAAGAAAAATGGTGTTTGTGTCCCTTGGGCTATTTGGGGTCTCATTATGAGGCCCACTTGTATAGAAAATGGATGAGAAATAGTGAGAACCATCAATGAGGGCTATGCATACCAAGGTTGTCTAATGAAAGGAATGGCTGAAAAGAGGTAGGCCATTTAAGGAACTGAATGCACCTAATGGGCTGCTATAATAGGTGTCAGCCCAAGCATGGTTGAGTATATAGGTGATGATGATTGAGATGTCTATTCCATGGAAGAGACAAGTGGGACCAAAGTGGACATGGTGGCTTGGAAGACCAATTGTTAAAATAGGTCTCCTATGAAGGTCTCTAGTTTGAGCTCCACCTTGATCTCATCGTGTTCATCATGTTGGCTTTCTGAGCTTGATTTTGCATCTTTCTCTACCATCTTAATTAGGTAAGAGATTATGCAAGTGTGAACATTGTTTAAGGGTATTTATCATAGGGAAAAGGTATGTGTTCCTTTCCATTGGGATGGATTAGCGTGTACTCATGCTTGGCTTCTACCTTTACACGAGGAAGAAATAATCTAGCTTGGATTTTTGCATAGATATGGTTGTAGTGCTCTTCATTGAGCACAATAAATTTTGGGCTTTGCCCATGTAGCCTAAGTGATTATCTTCACTTAGCTACAATATAGTCTCTAAGATCATAGATCCTCATTCCATCCTAGCTAGATGTCATGTTGATCATGTTAATGAACAAAATGGTAAATTTACTAAAAGACATTACCAAAAATGTTGATTTTGAAGTTGTACTATTTTTAGTAAAAGTTTTTGTAAGTTGGAATTACCCAACAGTGTAGTTGACTATAAACGAAAAGTGTGGTTTAAAGTGTTAATGTAGTATAAATGGTGTACACCACCCTCAAGAAAATGATGTTGTGATTTTAAAGTTGGTAATACCAACTATGTTGTTGTTTCAAGGGTGTCTCCACTAAAGGGTGTGTAGTAGACCATACTATCTTCCAGCCAATTATGCTACAGTAGATGGTGGAAAATGAGTTTTCACTTGGGAAAATTCGAAATGGAAATTTTCTTGCCAAAGGATGTATGTTGGTTTTAGAAAATGGAATGTGAAAATGTTTGGTATTCCAAGGACTATGTTGTAGTCTTAGAGATGTCTATGATAGATTTTTGGCTACAGAAATTCATAGTAGAGATCTTGGATTTTAAAATGACCTATGTTGAATTTTAGATGTCTAGTACAGGTTTCAAAAGGTAAAAATTGCAAGTTTTTTCATTGACTATGTTGGGTTCCATAGAATCTAGCAATTATTATGAAAATGCAATCAAAACCCAAATCCCCCACCACAACTACGTTGGGTATTGTGGGTAGGAAGTGGGATGTCACTGTTGGATTTTTTATGTTAAAAATTGTAGGTTTCAAAGGTTACACTAGTGAAAATAGGTTTTGAAAATGTTCAAAAAGGTTTTAAGTGAGAATTCATGTGCAGGACCTCCTTCTATTGCAAGAAACTATTGCACCTAAAAAATTTGATTATTAGAAAATTGAAAATCCTAGGCTACAATAGCCTAACCTTGAATCCCAAAGGCCTTCAAAAATAGGATTCAATGTATCCTATATGGTCTTGTTGATCACCCAAGGACTTACGAAGTGTAAAATTGAAATGAAAATAAGAATAAAAATTGTAGATTTAAACAAAAACAAATTATCACAAAATTAAAATTGAAAATAGATCTACACTACAATTGAACTAAAAATTTTATTAAATAAAATTGTAAAGTTTAAGAAGTATAGATGGTGTACTTAAGACACAAGAAGCTAGCTTAAATAGAGCTTGAAGCCTATTGGAGATGATAGAATGTGGTATGCAGTCGATCTCCATGGTTTAGATACTTCCTAGTTCCAATCTCTTAAAACTCCTTGCTAGTTTTCATTTGGGTCTACAACTTTCACTACAGATGGTGGTAATAGTGGTACAAGCTTTTATTCCAATGGTGTTACACCAAAGATCTCTAATGCTTAGCATACACACCAAATGAAATTCTAGCTCTCAAGGTTGCAAAAAGGCCATGAATCTCTTGGTTACAAAAAATGTTCAAAACTTGCTAAAAAATTATTGGAACCTCAATATGGTATTCAAGTTTGTGTTTTATAGGCTTTAGGTTGCTAATTTAATGCTACAAATTACTACCATGATTGCTAATAGATTGATTACAAGTGTAACAGCTATAGTTTCTAGTGTAGTTGACCATTTCTAGTAAGTTTTAGTGCACCTAGGCTACCAAAGCCCATCCACATATTAAAAATAGTAAATGGACTTTTGTGACTATGCTAGCCTCCATCTTGACTATGCTAGCCTTGGAGACTACGCTAGGTGTTGTTGAAATCTACTGAAATCATGGTGACTACACTAGCCAAAATTGCAACTACTAACGATCTGACATGACTATGATGGTCGTGTTGCCACCACTTGAAAAATGTTTTGACTATGCTGGCCATTGCTAGGAAAATGGAAAACCCAACAATACAAACATTGATGTTGTAGCTACACTGGGCTTTGTGGTGACTACGTTGGGTGTTGTTGCTGGAAAGTGAAAACCCAACATTATCTACACTGTGGGTAGATGGCTTCAATGTAGTTGAGGCTATACCTCTACAAAAACCCATGAAAATGCCAAATTTAACAATCTCCAAGGCACTTTAAGCCTTCCCAAGCCCATATATAGAAATAATAGCACTTTTCCACCTTGGAAGTAAGGAAATAATACTTATGAGGCTTTTTTTAGTCCCAACAAGTTAAAGTATGCAAGATTGCAGCTCATGGGCCACAAACCTTACATTTATAATGAAATCTTGCCTCAAGTTACATGGTGAAGGTTATAGGTTATAACATGTGCTTTCTATATGGTGTTTCACATAATACAAAAATTCTAGCTAAATATTATATCTTAGAAGAATAAACAATATAAAACTAGAAACTTAATGGCTAAGCTAAAATGCATTAAGTAAGAATCTAATAATTGGCTTCCCCATCTAAACTCCTCTTTCTCATCACTAACTAAATCACTTGGAAGAGACAAAAATACAAGGATAAGCAATCCTAAGATTGAGTAGGAGATATAAGCTATAAAACACTCTCTTATTTTTTTTTATTTTTTTTTGAGGCATTAGGTAGCTAGATAGTAGCTACAAGTAGAAAATTAGCATAAAAAATATACACATTCATAGATAAAATAATAAATAATAATCAAATAAAATAATAAAAAATAATAGAAAAGACATCACCACCATTCACAAAACCCAAATGAAAACCAAAACTAAACAAATAGTACTTACCAAGAAATGTAACTCATAAGTATTTGACTCCTTATGTAGAAAGATGACCCATGTAAGTAATGAAAAATCAATATGCCACTTTTTAAGAAAAATTATCCACATAAGTATGTAGCTCCTTACCAGTGAAGGCAACTCATGTAAGCATCACAAAGATTGTTAGAATATCCATTGATAAAAACAACTTGCATAAATAATTCCAAATCCAAACCCAAAGCTAAATAATTACAAAATACCATATACATATATGCATGCATGCATATATATAACTAATTATCCCAAGGTAGTTGGAAGATGTATCCAAATCACTATAAATACCAAATG
Source organism: Gnetum montanum (assembly GCA_015680685.1). Classification (NCBI taxonomy): domain Eukaryota; kingdom Viridiplantae; phylum Streptophyta; class Gnetopsida; order Gnetales; family Gnetaceae; genus Gnetum; species Gnetum montanum. The sequence goes on along the minus strand of MNCI01036144.1, from coordinate 464,488 downwards.
AAAGCTCTAAATCTAAGAAAGATGTTGCTAAATAAGAATTCTAAGAAGGCCAAAATGGCCAAAAGCTAAAAATATAAGTTCTAAAGGTGACTATCAAAATGTAGAAATATTACAAAATGAATCTAAGCTTTTGAAGACTATTCAAAGGTGCTAAAAGATGAAAAATTTGATTAGTTTTCATTTTCAAAATCTCAAGCATTTTATGAAGTCCCAGAAGCTAGGTTTTTCACTATTTTCTTAAATTTTTTGTTGCTTAGATAATGGGACTTACTTTACAAAAGTTATTTAATTCTTCATGCTAGATTTGATAATGATATCATCATGCATTGTGATAGAAAACAAAGGGTGCCCTAGATCCACACTAGTGAGTTAAACAAGTTTATCTTCTTGGTCATTATCATTTGACATTATTTTGAGGATAAAAAATGTGAATTACAACTCAAAATTTTAGAAAAATGCTAGATCTCTAGAAGATATGTACAAATTAATAAGATTTAAATAGTAAGTAATCTATTGAATAGTTGCTAAGAAAATAAATATTAGTCAAATGAATGCACAAAAAATAGATATACTCAAAAACCCATAAATTATAATAAAGTACCAAATGTTTCTAGCTGAAATAATAGTGCTGCTGCTAGAAATATTTACATGACTGCAATCTCCTAAATAGGCTTCAAACTAGAGGTAAAACTAAATGTTAAAAATTGGAACTATGCAAAACTTAAAATGAGATCTAAAACTAAGCTCTGACTAGGGTCTTGGATGATAGCAAAGCTCTAGATCTAACTCTTCTTCAAACTAACAAGGTCTCCTTCTTTGGTTTTTTCTCTATGATGTTTGTAATGCTAATGAAAGGTTTCTAATGCACTGGATGTTAAGAATTTATGCTCATAAGGGTATGACATGATTGGAAAAAAAAAGGATAAATCTAATGGAAAAACTAAATATAAAAAGAAAAATGATTTCTAAAATTAAATAAAAATATATGATAACATGGGCTTGTACCCAACCCTAGCCTAATAGATATCCCACTAAGGAAAGATAATATCTATGTCTATGCTAAAACTAATACCAAGGCCTAAGGTTCAAACATAACTAACCAAGGAATTATTACGAGACACTTTAAAACATAACAAAAAATAGAAAAAAAAATACTTATTTAAAAAATATAAAGAAACCTAAATAATGCATACCACAAACCAATGAGGTACCCCATGTATTAATGACCCATCTAGTGTCTCATACCTATTAACTTAAAACTTCAACAAAAGAGGCTAGTGAAAATTTTCTAGATTAAAATAAAATACATAAAACTAAAAATATTGAAGATAATAAAAATGAAAAGAAATATAAAAATAAAACAAAAGGTAAATTAAAATAGTAAAAAGAAATGTCAACTAAAAAGGAAATCACAAAGAACATAGCTCAGAAAAGACATCCATAGTCAATATAATAGAAAGGTTAATAAACTACAAGACATAGGTCCAACATAAGCCATCAAGAATTTAAATAAAAAATATACTAAGGGGTACAAGGTATTATAATCTAATAGCACATGAGAATAAGATGAAGATACTAACCTAGGCATCAAAAAATGCAAGTTGTTACAATAGCATTAATCTTAGATGAATACCTAATAATCATAAAAATGGCTTGAAGTAATGCAATTTCTTGTTGAGAAAGGTAATGTAATCACACATATGATGCTTACTCTATCTTCACTAAATTAAATGAATATAAAGTTGTAATACGAACACATGACATATTTTTTAAGATTAAGACATTAGATGATAGCCCATGAAATGATGTTTTGTTGTCCACATGTATTAAAGGTAGTGGTAAATTTTCTATTAATTCATAAATTAATGTTCTAATATTATTGATTTTTAATAATTTCTATGATTTTGTTAGGTAGATATGACCTCATAGGAGTTGTATCCACCTTTGGTTGATAGTCTTGGAAGCTTCATTCACTTTTTTCAACCATGGAATCTCTTTTGGTGAGCTAGTAAGATAGTGGGAGAGTACTTGAGTACCTAAGGGATGATGTGGATTTTTTTAAGACAACTTGCAAGTTGAAGATTCTTGAAACTTGGTGATGAGTGGCGAGGTACCCCTACACTCAACCATACGAATACAAGCGTAACACGTGCGATCTAGTAAAACTCCGCAGACTAAGTGCCTACACGCCTCATGGAACACTTAAAGTTAATTATTCATTGTCTTCCCAGACTTACTTGTAGTTGTCATGGTGTATGGTTAAGTAAGTCTGAGGTATATGATTTTTATTGTCTTTTCAGTTTTTATCTCCTATGCTGATAATGTGAATGGTAAATAGACTAATTACTAACTTTAACTAACTAATTAAGTCTGAATTAACCTAGCATCAACATCCGTTCCCACATATCGTTCACACCCTGAACCAATGCAACCTTGGTTACCAAATGCTAATCGTTGCTGGGATCACCAAGCGTAACGCACATGCTCGAAGCAGTCATACTGAGGCACTTAACTAAGAGAGAAGGTTTGAGAGAGATTTAATCACTAATAAAGCATGTAAATAATAAACAATAAATAAAAGTCCTATTTAGCCTATTCCATGCATTGCAAGGTTTATCCAAGAAGTTTGTCTTTATTGTCGTACACAAACATGTATTCAGGTACAATATTTGCTCGGATAAAGATCTATTCACTTTGGAGCTCCTACTGCAAGCACATGGAAAATATTCTATCTCTAGAGAGGTAAAACTACCATAGTTTCGCTAAGGGTCTAGATCTATATGTGAAAACAAGGGAGAGCCACCTCTTATTTATAGACTCGATATCGTGTGGGATGCAATATCGCGGCGAACACGATATTGCGGCATGGCCCATGCGATATCACATCCCATCATTTGGTTATAATATGAACTATGAGCTCATGCAACCCACACTTGCTCATAGTACACATTCCTTTCTTGAATACAAGGTGATGTATATTGCATTTATCTTTAGTAATAAAAAACCAACATTAAACTAGTAGATGTGACCATTTTTGACCTATACTAGGTCACAATAAATATATTTACAAAATACTACTTTTATTAATATGAGATCATACAACTCATGGCCAATCTAGACCATTGAAAATCTTAATTATTGGAAATTGAATAGTTGACTATTGAAGTCTCATTTGAAATGACTATCACTCATAATAACTAGCAATGGTTATTTGTTCAATGTTAGTTGTGACTTGAATGTGAAGCTGCAACCTCATGTAACTCATAATAGGTTATAGTTAGTTGAAAGTTGTTTCAACCACCAAACTAAAGCCAAACTAATGTGGATTGAAGTACGATGAAAGTTCTAATAATTAGATCACTAAGGATGAAGACCAAACAAGATCATAAGATCATGAAATGAATCATAATTCATCATAGCAGAAAGAATTATGTATTAAGAATTGAGGACTATAATTTATGAATTGATACTATACTATTTCTTTCATTAATTTAAGTGATTATTTTTGGCATTTTTTTCAATGTTGCATGTTCTTATGTCATGATCCTAGGTACACCATTATCCTGGTATCTTTAATTTACATAGCTTGTGATCTCCCATATGATTAATTCACCACATTCTATAGCACAAGAACACATTTTATAAATGTCAACATTTTGGCATCATTGTGATTTTCATGGGTTATGGTTCCATTTTGAAATTTTTCTTTTCTTTTGGTTATTGTATTATTTTATTATGGATACTAATTCACTTATTTCTATGTATTTAGAAAATTTGTTACAATTCCAATTAGCTTTGATAGATATGTAGATCTTCTTGTTGGATTTATAATTATTTTTGAATAAATAAACTATTAAAATAAGACACCAATTGTTATCTTGAGTTTATTTCTTTATTTTTCTTTTGTGTAACTTTCCCTCTATATTTTCCAATTTTCTTTTAGGTTTATGGTTTGGATTGATAAGAAAGGGAAGAGATTGGTCAAAGATACCTTTTTGTTGATGAATTTATGGAAAAGAAGAGTAAATAAGGTTCCTATTTTGTTAGAAGAATCCTCTTCTTCTTCATCCTAAAATTTTGGAACAAATTTATCTTAGTAGGATGTTCCATCAATTTTTGAGATAGAGGTATACTCCCAGATTCAACTAGGAGTAATATGGTTAACAATATTGATCATTTTTAGAGCCCTTTTACTTTGACCATGAGTGGAACATAATCGATATTCTTATTCTCAAATTCTATCCAACCTAATAAAGTGTCTATGATACTTGGCATGCCTACTTAAATTGGATTTGGAACATCAACATTGAATAGTATGAGTTAGTCTAGTTTTATGACTTAAACTTAGCCTCTATCTAGTAGTATTTCAAATTCTCTTTTGTTAATACATATGACTAATCTATTATTTCAAACTCAATCTACCACTCAACAAGGAAATGACATATTTTTCAAATACTCTTGATAACCATACATATAGTTTTCACCAATAACAATTACATCAACAACATCTTTAAAACACTCATCAAACATTGTTAAATGCCCTTTTACAAGCTACTCAAAATACATGGCCTAGCATATCATTTGAACTAGCCTCACATTCATTTTCTATGTCTACTCAACAACCCATAATCTTAATTTCTTTATTAGTTCCTCAATCTAGGTAATATTTCATTTCTATGAATTATTAGAATATTTCATATTTACGTCAATCTATTGCTTAACCAACAATTTCATTTAATCCCCATTCATACTTATGCCACAAAACCCAAGTGTTCAACAAGAAGTCACTTAATGAACTAGATTTATGTAGGTATTACAATAGTCTTTTTCAAATGTTCATACTTTTATAAACATTCCCTAATAAAGTCAACCAATCATGAACGTTCAAGCCATTTAATCAGTACCTTAACCAATATCACATCCTCTTTCACATCATTTGAATCCACTAGGAAATTAATTAAATCAATTTTTGCAATTTCAAAATCAAGGTATGTTAGCTTAATTATCTTTACTGGACTTAATGGGTAAGAAGTCTATTTTATACTTTCTTCATAATTTTTTCCTCCTAGAAAATATATGGAAATTAAAAATTTAATAGGGTTTCCTTAGGTTTTTTAGTGCTAATCATGAGGATCCATGTTATCATATTTAGGCTTTTGGGACTTTGATTGTAACATGTGGTAATAATGTTGGTGAATGTACTAAAATGAGTGTATTTTATCTTACTTTTAGAGATCATGCATTATCATGATATAGATCCCTTAAGCTGTAAACTATATAGTCTTGGGATGGATTTAAGGATGAATTTTTGAATAGTTTTCTTTATCTTCTACTAAGATTCATCTTTATTAAAAATAACTCTCAGGCTTTTAACAAAAAAGATGAAACTTATGAATAAGATTGGGAGATCTCTAAAGATATTAAGGCTAAAACTCCTAATCATGGTTTTATAGAATATCAATTATTAGGTTTTTTTCTTGATGATCTAACTTCTCATACCAGGCAAAGTATAGATTTTGCATGTGGTGGATAATGAAAATGACTCCAAATGTTACTTTTGAGGCTCTTAATCAAATTGTTAATCAAAGTAAGAGTTGGCCTATAAATATGAAGGCCAATTTGTTGGAACATATGGTTATGGTAGGCTTGGAAAAAAACTAAGGTAAATAATGAATTGTCTCTTTTATCATTATCTTCTAACCCTAATATGCAGGCATGATCATCTTTAGCAAGAACCATAAAGAGAATTCATAATGCTAGTCAACCATAGGTTGGAGGTATGGATTATCCTTATGCTTGTGTCATTTGTAAGAAGATTGATCATACTACCCATGATTACCTAAATTTTCCATTTATTAAAAAGAAAGCCAATGTGGTATCTCAACAAAGTTGACAATTTAGAGGATCTACCTCTCAGAGTAGGGGTTGGAACCAAAATCTCAATCAAAATTATTAGAATCATTCTCAATGTAGATCCATTTATCAAAACAATTATAATAATTTTAGGAGACCTTAGATGCCAAATAAAAATCAAGAATTTTATAAGCAAGTATTGTAGGAAAATGAGAATCTTTAACAAACATTAAAATAGCAAAATGATCATATAATTAAACTTACTAAAGTCCTATAAACAAAAAATTCATTACTATCATAAATTAAGAAAACTACCAAAGATCATAATAGAAAGAGTTGCATATGGTGTTCTCTCAAGAAATTGATTACTGTAAAACCATTACAAGAAGTGGTAAAGTTATTAATCCCCAACCTTCTTCTAGAAAGTTTATGGAGAAAAGGAGGTTGCATGATGAGATTGAAAAAATATTTTAGTAGGGAGCTTTCTATGGACTAAAAATGTGAACCAATATTGATTTAAATGATTCTAATACACCTTTCCTTTAAGCTCCATTTCCACATAGACTTGATTCCAAGAAGGTTGAGGATAAACAACTTAAAAACTTATTTAGGAATGCTATACTGCATGTTTCACTTTTAAGTGATATTGAAGACATCCCAAAATATGCCAAATATTTGAAGGAACTTTTCTCTATGAAGAAAAAGATAAGAATACCCAAATATGTTATCCTTGTTGAGAACATTACTAATATTTTAAAGGCTAGAATGCCTCAAAAAGAAAAGGATCCTAAAAACCCTACTATTACATGTATGATTAGAAATAGGAAGGTTCACCATGATTTAATTGATTTGGGGGCTAGTGTAAATATTATGCCTTATTAGATTTATCAATCCTTGGGTTATGACCATACCAAACCAACTAATATTACTATATCCTTAGCTAATGGTTCTACTATTTATTCTAAAGGCATTCTAAACAATCTCTTAGTGCAAGTGGATAAGGATTTTCACCTTGCTAATTTTATTATTTTGGATTTTTATACATCTTCTCTTAATAATATTTATCCTTTGATTTTAGGAAGGCCTATGCTTGTTACTATGAATGTAGTTGTTTAAATGAAAATTAGATTGATAACTTTGATGTTTGCTAACATGATTTTTTCAATGAATTTGTATAATTTGATTAATCAATTTTAGTTTCATGAATTGAATAGTGTGAATGTCATTATCTTTAATTATCTAAACTAAGCTATGTTTGTAACAAAGATAAAATAGTAAAATCTAGTTGTCCCTATACTGAAAATAAAGAAACTCCTTCTTTTCTTCTACTAATAAAATTAAATGCTAAATATTTGCATAATTTTTTAGTTGATTTAGAAGCCACATCAACTATTATCCCACTATCTATCTATAAACAATTAGGATTGTTACCAAAATAGACAAACAAGAAAAGTTTTCAAGTAGATAATAGCAGAGTAAAAATTGTAGGATAAATACCAAATTCTTTACTTCAAATTGCTTCATAACCTTGTATTATGAGTAGAATAACCTTCCAAGTATCTGATGTTCTAGATTCATATAGTCTCTTACTAAGTGGGAGTTGGAGTAAAAAGTTTTTAAGATATATATTAATAGATTATTCTCACATGCAGCTATTGTGAAAGGGAGAGCCTAATCAAATATACATATATAGTGAACACTTAATGATCAAGAAAATTACTTTAATGGAAAGATGAGACCAAGGATATTGGAATAAGAGTATGTTTACTTAAAGAAGTCCAATTCCTAGAAAGAGAAGAAATTCAAAGAAATGAAAAATAAGAGATGTATTTTAATGGATTTTGTAATTCAAAAGCCACTAGAGTTGGAATAGTATTAACAAAGGATAATTCTCAAAAAACTTTCAAAGTTCTACATCTATCATTCTCATGTATGAATAATAAAGCTGAGTATGAAGCCCTGTGTATTGGAATTAGAATGAATTTGGAGGAAGGGATAAAAAGAATTATAATTAAAGAATATTCAAAGCTTATTTATGAATAGGTAAAAGGTGAATGTGTAGTAAAATGTTCATTCTTGAGGCCATATAAACAATCATCTCTAACTTATTAGACCAATTTGGCTAATATGAAATAAAGCAAATATGTAGAGAAAATATCTAGTTAGCAGATGCACTAGTGATAGCAACCTCAACATTGCATCCATCAAAGATTAAAAATATAAAAGAGTTGTAATTGAAATTGAAAATTAGCCTTCAATCCTAGATAATGTAGGACACTTCTAGGTGTTTTAAGATGATGATCATTTACTTAGATTCTTAAAAAAGAAGGAAGAACTTGAGAATAAAGTTATGTCTAAATAAGAAGTTACATCACAACTTAAACAAAATTTTATTCCCAAAAAGATAGTAGATTATGAGCATGAGTTTAAAAAAAGGTTTCTTAAGGGGAGAGAAGTCCAAGATCTAGATGATTAGGCTTATGAAATGGTAATCCTATGATCCAAAGAAAAGCCAAGAATGTTTAATATCACCAAAGGAAATGATTCCATTTTTAGATAGAAATTTTTATCCTTATTAAAGGAAAATTTGGGTAATCTTGCATGGTCTTATGATGATCTTAGAGCATTTGGACCTAATGTAATGACTCACACGATTCCATTAATCAAGGATTATAAGGTGGTAAGACAAAGGCAAATGAAGTTTAACTTGTCTTTTAAACTAGCCATGGAAGTTGAAATAAAAAAGCTACTACATGCTAGAATCATGTATCCTATTTGATATTCAATTTGGCTAGCTAATTTTGTACCTATAAGGAAAAAAAATGATAACATTATGCTATTTGTTGATTTCCAAAATTTGAGTGAAGCTTCAGAAAAAGATAAGGATATGCTCCTTAGAATAGATGAAATGCTTATTAAAGTATCTATATATCAAGTGTGCTCTTTTCAAGATGGTTTTCAGGGTATAATTAAATTATGGTTGATAAAAATAATAGGTATAAGAAATCCTTCATTACTAAATTAGGAACTGTTGTTTATAGAAGGATGTCATTTGGATTGTCAAATGGTGGATCCTCTTTCCAAAGAGCTATGGATATAGATTTTGAAGGTTTAATAGAAAATTTTGTTGTAATTTATCTAGATGATATTACTATTTTCTCAAAGAAAAAAAAAGATCGTATTAATCACCTTCAATAGATTTTCAATAGATATCAAGATTATGGTATTTCCTTAAATCCTAAGAAGAGCATTTTTGGAGTAAAGTTTGGAAGCTTATTAGGAAATATAATTTTTCAAAGAGATATAGTAATAGATAACACAAGAATCCAGGCTATCTAGAAATATTGAAAACTTAACCAACATAAAGTCCCTTAGATCCTTCTTTGGAAAAATGAATTTCATCAAGAAGTTTATATCAAGATTTACTGAGATCACTAAACCTTTAATGTACATGCTCAAGAAGAATGTGTAGGTCATGAAGATATTTGAATAAGATAAAGCATTAACAAAAATTAAAAAGATTATCCATGAAGCTCCATGTTTAGCTAAACCTAAATTAGAGAAGGATTTCTGGCTATATGCTTTTGCTTCTAGTGATTTGATTGCTACAATTCTAACTCAAAAGAAAATTTGAGTTAGATGAACCAATTGATTCTTTGGCTATTAGCTTAAAGGTTTTGAGTTAAACTACTTAGATTGAAAAAAATAGGCATATGCCATTATTAAGGTGCTAATGCACTCCAAATATTATTTAAATAGAACTTTAATCCATATCATGATAAAAGAGTCTATTGTTAAGCAATTTTTAGCTCAAATGAAATTGGGCTGAAAAGTGGAAATTGGATTGCTAAGCTTCAACAATTTAAATTTTCATTGGAATTATGTAAAATAGTTAAAGAAATAGGATTAGCCAACTTAATGGCCAAAGAAGCTAAAATTTATGTATTAAATTCCAATGGTAAAAATTGATATGATGAAATCTTAGAATTCTTTGCTTCAAGAAAAGTCCTAGATAATTTGACTATGAGCCAAAGGAGAGCTTTTCTTAAAAGGATAAATGAGTTTGTGATGGAAGAGAAAATCTTCTATACAAAGGATTTTAGAGGAGTTTTATTAGAATGTGTTAGAAATGATTAGCTTAAGCTTGTATTGGACCAATTTGATGATCATGCAAACTTATTTTATGACCCACCAAAATCTACTATATAACGCATATTACGTTTCAAATTTTACTAGTCTAGCATGTATCAAGATATTAGCTGATTAAATGTTATTTCAATTGTTAACTTCATGGGCCAAAAATTAAGAAAGCTAGCACTCCTTTTAAACAAGTAATTACAAAAAGACCATTTCAATAGTGGGGTTTAGATTTTATCAAAATAGTTACTCCATCAAAAGTTGGACATATGTTTATACTTACAAATGTTCTTTTTTTGTATTTTGGTTTAACCTTCTATAATCCACACAAGGATTCCATTTTCCACCCTTTTTGAAACTATAGTCATGGGGCTTATCCATTCACTATCAGCTATTGGATAAATAATCCCTTCTTTATAGAGTTTTGAAATTTCATCCTTAACAATTTGTTTTAAGGCTAGATTAATTTATCTTGGGTAAGTTGTTACTGGTTTTACATTGTCTTCTAGATAGATATGATGTTGGTAGACGTTGGGTGAGATTCCTTGGTGAAGGTCCTCATAACTCCATGCAAATGCCTCAAACTTTCTATGTAAGATTTCTAATAGTTTTCTTTCTTGCTCATTAGTAAGTTGGGAATTTATTATTTATGGTTTATTATGATCTAGGAAAACATACTTAAGTGTACTATGTAGTTCTTTAAGATTCAATAAATCTTTATTTGAAGGTTGAATTATTTCTCCAATATTCACTAAGCCCAAGTTTAAAATCTGGTCAAGGAGATCTTGTTTTTTTTCTTTTAGTTAATGGGTTTAAAGGTTCTTCGTCAAAATTATTCAACACTAAGGTTTTCCTATCTTATGCCATTGCTGAAGTGGGTAGAGTGTAGAGCATTGTTGCTTCCTTCAAGTTTGTAGTTAAGTGATCTTCTTTTACCTTATCATATATACTTAATGTAAAAGTAAGATTAGCAAAGAAGAGTTGAATTTGTTTTGATCTACAATTAATTACAGCATCAATTGTAGCTAACCAAGTTCTACCTAATATAGTCAAAAAACAATTAGGATCTTTTACTTTCAAAACAACAAATTCAATTGGGTATTTTCCTTTTTCTACCTCAATTATCAAGTTCTATGCTATTCCTATTGGTTTAAAATTTGATCCATCATCTAATGATATTGTCATTTTTACTCTTTTAATATCCTCTATATCAAGTAACCTAGCCATTTCAAGAGGCATAATATTAATACTAGCTCCTAAATCTAATAGGGCATTCCTAATTACTTATCCATTTATTTTAACTGGAATGTTAGGAACTCCTAGATCTTGGTATTTAGGAATTTCATGACTTTATATAAGTTGAGAAATATTATCAATCAAATAAACCTATTTAGGAATTTTTTTTTCCTTTCTTATCCTAGTGCATAATCCCCTTAAGTATTTAGCATAAAGAGGTGTGTCTTTTACCACTTATTCCAAAGGAATATGCAAATACAGTTCATTAAACATTTTTTTAAGATACGCTTTAGTTGTAAAATCCTCTTTTAATCATTTAGGAAAAGCAGGTAAAACTAATTGTCTAGAGAATGGCGGTTGTTCTCTTTCCCTAGTTGGTTGATCTTCCTCATTTAATACTTATGGCTAAACTTCTTCTTGCATCCCTATCTCCTGAAATCTCATCTTCTTTTGGGATCTAGGTTCAACTATTTTTCCTCTCCTTATAGTGATGAAATGTAATTGTTCCTTTCCCTTCCTCTAAGATGTAGGATTTGGTTCAAGTTGGGATGGTAGTTCATTTTTAGTTAAGTCCTGAAATCCTCTTCTACTGTCACTTATGAATTGTCTACTTTCTTCTATGAGGGAAATAAGGCTTTGGGTGAGTTTATCCAAGTGTTCATTAGTTGGATTCTTAAATGGACTAAAATTATTTTGAAGATATTATGGTGGATAAAATGGTCATTGAGGAAAGTTCATTGTTGGTTGTCTTTTATATTTTTTTGGAAAGCGTTTACTAACTCTTTCATTTCCTCTTGATAATATAATAAAGCTAGGCAGGTTGTTTAGTCATGTTGGGGACTACAAAAAATGTTGCATATTTCACTTTGAATTCCATGAGCTTGTTTCTTAATCAATGGTGTCAACTCATTCACTTTTTTATTTAATTTTTCTATTTTTTGGGTCATTCCTTACATAAGATTGGGTTTCTGTCAACGTTTAGTTTGATCTACTAACAAATTTGTGATTCTCTAGCCATCTTCTGGTGTCACATTCAAAATATTTCCTCCACATCCAAAGTCAAAATTTTGCCTACAATAAGGTAATAAGCCTTCTACAAAGACTTGAATTAATTAATGGGCTAGAAATCCATGGTTTGGATTCCTTCAACATAATTCTTTAAATCTATCAAAGGTACTCTCATAGTCTTCATCTTCATGTTGCATAAAACTCATTAATTGCTTTCTCAATGAATAGAACCTATCATTAGAAAGAAATATTTGTAGAAAAGCATTCTTAAATTCATCACTTGAACTAATTTGTGTTCTAAGGGTTTGTAGCCAAAAATCAACTTTGTCCTTCAAGGTTGATTTAAAGGAAATCATCTTAGTTCTATCCCCACTTTGAGGTGCTAACATAGCTAATATGGTTTCAAATTCTCTTATGTGAGTAATTGAATCCTCATCATTTGTCCCCTTAAAATAGGTAATAAATGAATATTTTTAAACTTTACATCTCTTCCTTGTGGAAAAACCAATGGGCCTTGAGGTATAATGGATGTTCTTTGATTCAATAACTCTCCAAGGATTTTTCATGGGTAGGGCTAGCCAATTGGAACATTGGAACTCAAACTACCAAAGAAAAGAGGAATGAAACCTAAGGTGAATGGGTGAAGTGTATCATGTGAAGATGATCCCATCATATAAGTAGAGATTATTACTAGGGTTACTATAGGACTTGGTAGTGATGTTACTATTGATGGTGTAAATGGGGTTTGTAAATTCAAAGTATTTATTGGTTGGGTAGTTCCTTCAATTATGGTTGCATAAGTTGATATTGGGGTAGTATTTAGATTTTGAAATCTTTCCCCCATAGTTGAAATCATGGTTGATAGTGTAGTAGTTGAAATATCAAATATACAATTAACAAATATGGAAAAATTATATTGTGTTTGTTCTTTCCTACTCTAGAATTTTGCTTTGTCAAAGAAGAAGAATAATTAGAACTTGATTGTATTGGTTCCTCTTGGTTTTATTTTTGATTGGATTTTGTACATTTGTAAAGACTAAGAGTGCTCCTAGAAGGTTGAATTCATGTTGGTTTCTTTTGTTGCTTTGTTGACTTCATTTAATAAGAACACTCTTCGTTGGCACATTCATGGGCTACCATTCCTAAGATTTTACAAACTGATTTGATAACTCCTACTATCATAGCTTTAATTACAACCTTTTAACAATTTCAACTAGTTGTATGATAAGAGTAGTTGATTCTTGAGATTTTTCCTTATTTTTAGATTTTTTTAATGCAAGAAAAACAAGTAAAATAAACCATTTTTCAAATTACTTAAATGAAAGAAACAAAATAAAATGTACCTGAAATATAAAATTACAAAATGAAATTAAAACATATAGAACCCTTGATCATGATTAACTCTACTAACTTCCTTGACAATGGCACCAAATTGATGAGCCAAGTAAAATTTAGTGCTAGATTACTTGAATAATTATCTTTGTTGCATAAATTATCATCTCATCTGTGATTGACCCGCAAGTCATATCCATGGAGGAATGGTTCAAAGTCAAAAGATCATAAAGACTTAAAATAATTAGAATCGAATCCAATCAAATTCCACACTTATGACTATCACTGATAAGCAAAAATATGAATTTTCATCCTAACTTCTAATCTTAAGTTCAAAAATGAAAATTAATGATTAAATGAAATTGAACTCAAGAATACAAAGAAAGATCTCAAGGATCACAAGGAAGACTTCGCCTAATATGCAACTCTACCTTGCTATCTTCATAATGCAGCAACCTTGATAGCTCTACAATGGACTCCAATGGTTACCACAAGGCTTCACAAATCCTCTCTTAATGATTTTCAAGGAAAATTGATTTCAACTTGATGTGGGTTTGCTTGGGTATCTACTTCTATTCTTCGTCTTCTATATCCCCCCAATGCAAAGTTGAATGTCTTATTTATACTAAACAATGTTTTAAAATAATCATTTTAATAATATATGGGTATTGAAGAATGCATACCAATCCATTATAATTGGTGCAAGTTGCCCAGCCTAGCATCCATGATATCTTTGATTAGCATGGAATCTAATGGAAGCTAGAAGAGGTAGGCGATAATATTTAGTATGCATTATTCAATAAAGTCATGTTCAATGCTTTTGCATATTTTAATAATTAAAATTAGTTGGGAGTCCAGTATGGCCCATAGTAAATGTTAACACACCGTGAAAAAGGCAAAGTTTTAGACTTGTGCAGATGTGAATCCAGCAACAACGTTGTCAAACTTTTGAGTTTGATTATTTGCTTTCAACATGCCTCTAGCAACGTATCTGTGTAAGTCCAGGTCATAGTATGTAGTGACCCAAAATTGCATTTTCTCGCAAACCTCCAACTACAACTCGTTCAATAATGATAGCATTCCAAAGCCCTCTTACGGTTGTTTCAGCCCTGACGACTACAAACGTAAGATTTGAAGGCACCGTAGTTGTCCAAAATTGTGTGGAAGTTCTTCAATGTTCTACACCAAATGTTGAGCTCTCAGATGTTGTTTGAAACTGTTCTTGCTGCACAGAACTTCATCGGCACCTTCATTTCCACTTCCATCTCCTGAAACCATAAAGTGAATGCTCGTAGGTTTCTCAACCTTGCGATGTTCACCCATGCAGAGCTACTCAGTTGAATCTTTGTTGTTTTACTTTGCATGTGTAAATACCTCAACCTTTGTAAGATCGATTGACTGATGGCATAACATCATTCTATGGCAGATTCATGCAGCAAGTGTTGAAGATGAGTCTCTTGGAACAGTGGCATCTGTAGATTGGAGGATGGTTTTGCAGATTGATCCTTCCCCATTGAAAGCCATTTGTCGTGTAGCCAAGAATTCACAATTTCATCGTGATTCAAGGTACTCCTCACATGATTTTGCATCGCTGTTGAAGCCTAGTTGGCGGAGCCTTTTGGAAACGGCCTCCCATGGGATGTTGTGAAAGCTTGATTCTCGGAACTCGAGATCCATGGTTGCCCTAATGCGAAGAAGTACCATCGTCTCCTCTGGTTCCCATATGGGACCACAGGAATGATTGCCTTTCACAAATGCCGTGATGCTTTAGATCGCTCTGGTCCATGGCATCGGAGTCCTTTGAGCTCCTAATGTCAAGGCCGACGTGGCAGATGTGAAGGAGAGTGTTGACTGGAAGTGGCAATTACCTTCAGCAGAGGATGAGGGCTTGTTCAAATTTGCACATCACACAGCAAGGTGGAATTTCTACGTTGGAGTATTTACCATGATGTGCCCATATTGACATGGCTCATGTTTGCTGAGCAGATGCTGAATGCTATTGGGGTTGCCCTAATTCTAATATCTATAATGTTTATATAGTTTATATATAATGTTTCTATAACATTATAATCTACAATACAATAAATTAAAATAAACATTAATTAAACACCAAACAAACAATTAACTATATACAATCAAATCAAATCAAATCAAATGCATGAATTTTGACAAGGATGCTTATTTGAAAATTGAACCAATTTGGGGTTTAACAAAAGACACTACTAGTTCATTCTCAATTTTATAAGAGAGTTATAGAATCATTGACAAGGTTTTCTCTTTTTAGTTATTCTATAATTGTTACATTATATCTTCAGGAAAGGCTTGGAATTAAGAGCAAGTTTTCTTAGAATATTCAACCTAAAATATTCATTGAGAGCTTTATATCCTATGTTGCTTTATTCATGTTCATCTTTCATCTTAATGTTTTAATGCTTTAGCTCAATGACTTCATTAGAAAGTCTTTGTATGATGGTTAAGATTTGATTCATAGGTAGTTAAATCTCAACTTTAGAAAAGCTAAGGTTTTTTATTGTCTTGGGAGCTAGGGTGGAGGGTATAGAAGGTTTTATTATGGATTAAATCAAGGCTTTTAATTGGTCATCATTTAGGCCAAGGTTTTGGAGAAGTAATGATGAGGAAGCATTATGAGTTTGGCTTTTTAATAGGGAACTAAGGATCAGAGAATTTAGTTGGAAAGGTATTGGAGCTACTGAGGCTTAGAAACCTATATCAAGGGCTCTAAATTAGAACTAAAGAGAATTCCTAAGGATTATTTATTCAAGTTCAACTACTTTACTCATAGCATCTTTCAAATTAGTTATGTTACAATCTAACTTGATAGCGTATGTAAATAAAAAATCAATGGTAGAAAGAAAGAAATTAAGGATACCTTCTAGCTATGGATGCATTTCATTTGTGACATATGAAAGTTGTTAAAGAAGTATTAGGTTGTAATTCCATATCCTCTTTCCATTCAACTAGCATAAGCTAGTGAAGTTACTTGAGGCTAAAGCAATGTTAGTGACCATATCAAATTTTATGAGGAAATGAGTTTTATAATTATTCTTAACTAAAATAGAGGAATTTGGAAGTATTGTGAACCACTGAGTTGTTATACCTTGAAATGTAGTAATAAAAGACCTACAAGGCACATCATGTTGGGTTATGTTCAATCATGAGACATAAGATTTTTCTATACCCAACCATAAAAATCACACAAGCATTGCATGAAACTTGATCATAATTCATGAATGAGTTAATGTAATGCCTAGAAAGCTATTCTATGATGGCTTGTAGACAACAACAACACCAAATAGTAATAGCAATTTTGTTAGCATCAGAGTTTTTATTATCCTAAACCAACCAATATAAACTTGTTTTAGGTGGTTTCTCATCCCTAGCCCCACCATAGCCTAAATACCTCCAAATAGCTACTTCTTTTTTTTTTAGAACTAGCAGATAAGCTATTAACATGTTGAGCTTTTAATAATCTAAGAGTAAGGATATAGCTATTACTAATTTTTGTAAGATCACTATATAAATAAGCTTAATGAAGAACTCTCATCTATTATTGACTAATTATCAACAATTTAAAAATTTATCCCTTCTTTTTCTCAAAGCTTCTAAATAAAAACTAAGCTTTTTGCATATCAATTACAGAGTTCTTAATCTTAAGTTCCTGACACAAGTAATAAATGTTTTTCAATCTATTTACTATAATATGATTTTATCTATGCATCTATAATTTTTTCCAAGAATATTGCAAGAATAATAATAGAAAGAATACAATCTTTAAAGATGATAGAAATAAAATGATCTCAATTTTATTAAAATATAACACAAAAAATTGACCTAATTCATTAGGAATAGACACTTATATGGAGCTACCTAGTCTTCACAAATAGATAATGTCATTGTTAATCCTTCATTAGGTAGAAAACATATCACTAAAACATTTAATTGTGTCCAAAATCAAAGTAATAAACTAAGCTAGGTAATTAAAATTATAAAGCTTGTAATAACCCACAGCTTTGAAAATGGAAAGAAGCTAAAATAATTGATTAAGCAATCATTGTTAAAGCAACCTCCAATTTTGTATTTTCTATTCTCTATAATTATTCTCCTTCGTCCTTCAACATTTTACACATTGGGCCATTTATAGGCCAAAACCTAACTAACTTTTAGTTACATTTCAGATAGTTTAGTAGTTATGAATAGTTATTAGCAAATTTTTAGCCAAATACTTATTTTATTGCTTAATCTTTTAAGCCTATTGTCTTAATTGATTTGACAGTTGCTTATAACTAAAAGAAGCTCCAAATCTTGTAGTGCATGTTTGGCTCTATGCTCTACATCTCAAAACTGAATTAATCTACATTCAAGTCTCCTTTTCTTGTGTTAGTTATTGAATGAGGGCTCTATTCAATGAGTATTTAAGATTTTGGCTAGTCTTCATGATGAAAATCTTCTAGTTATGAATATCATTTGCAATTTTAGCCATAGTCATCATTATTCCATTAAGCAACTCCTTGTGTAACACCAAAGTCTCATTTAGGTTAATTTCTCTAGCCATTAATTATTACATTTTTGTATATGTCTCATTGTAGATAGTCTTTCTTATCTTAATTATAGCTTCTTCATATTTTTTTTATTTTTGCAACTAAATTTTTAGTCTTTACTTTCATGAAGCTTTCTCATCAAATTTAGGTAACTAGGTTTCTATATGCATTTTGGACATTTCTTTATGTTTTTAAGGGCCTCTAATATTCCACGTAGTTAAGTTCTATTCCTTAATGGTTTTGTAGTGTAAGATATAATATCTACATTTCTTTTAGACTTAATCTTTTTATCTTAAACATGTCTTCTCTTTAGCTTCAACTTTATGGCTTGATCACATATTTCCTTGTTACAACTTGCTCTTATATGTGCTGATATATGAAGATTTTTTTCTGATCATAGTAGCATTTACCATGAGCCACGAGTTCTAATTTCATGTCATAGCTTATTCCTTTGTGTAGAGATAACATGTAAAAGTTCAAGTTTAGAAAGCTAGATTCTTTTGAGCAAATTTACATGTACTAGATACCATAAGCTTAAAAAACCAACCTTAGAACTATACTTCTTTTCATTAGCTTACGTGAAGATTGGGGTGGTAGGTAGAATCAAATTTTGGTTCTATTGGTAGTTTTAAATGGCATATAGCAGAATAAGATAATGTGGCTTAGTTTCTTAATTAGTTTCAACTTCTGA
The DNA here is from genome assembly GCA_015680685.1 of Gnetum montanum. Taxonomy (NCBI): domain Eukaryota; kingdom Viridiplantae; phylum Streptophyta; class Gnetopsida; order Gnetales; family Gnetaceae; genus Gnetum; species Gnetum montanum. The sequence continues at coordinate 445,672 of MNCI01036144.1, read as the reverse complement.
TTTTTTTTATGTTGAACTTCATTCACTAGGCCTTCTTATACAAAAGAGCTTTGTAAAACTATTTTTGGCTATAAACATCAATTCTATTGACATAGCAATTAAGAGTTGGTATCTTTCTTCTATGCTTTATGTACTTTAGCTATTGTAGGCCCAATTTGATGTGGCATTAGAGGTTTTTTATTAAATGATATTTTAGTTTTACAAATTAGTTCAACTATCTTTTTCATCCTGATTAGACAATGCTCTTGTTCTCTAGCTAATGTGGCCAATGAAGCACTTTGAGGTTAAGCTTTGTAAAATAAACTTTTAGCTCTAGACAATGATTCCATTGGCACAACTAATGTGGAAAAGCCTAGAGGTGCTTTAGAGCTAATATCTTCCTTATATGCCTCTTTACACTTTAGCTATTATGCACCTTGATGGTGTGGTAGTAGAGATTTTCTACGCCATAGCCTTTGTAGAACCAAATCTTAGCTACACCAATTGATTCTAGTAGCTTTCATTTCTAGAAAAAATTATGGTATCCTTTTTTATTGATGTGGAAATAAAGCTTGGTAGAACTGGATTTTTGTTCTAGCCATTGGTTTTAAACAATACTCTTTCATCTTCAAATAACATGATAGAAAGCTTAGTAGAACTAAATTTCAAATTTAGGTATTGATTCTATTAAGTAGAGCTAATGTGGAAAATAGGCTAGGTTGAACCAAGTCTTAGCTCTATTCAGTGGTTCTAAATAATTTTTGGCTAATATAGTAAATGGATGTACCTTAGAGTTGAGCTCGTTGAACTGATTTTTAGCTCTAGAGGATGGTTCTATTAGTGGAGCTAACAAGGAAGAGGTTTAATTTAGAACTAAATTTTTATTCTAAATAGTGGATTTTTTTATTTTTATTTTTGCACATCCAATTGGAAAGATGGACATTTAATCTTTTTTATGCTTGAACTAGACTACTCACATGGTAGATGAGATAAGTAGAGTTAAATTTTTGCTCCACTTGATGATTCTAAATGACATATGATTGATGTAACAAAGAGCTTTATAATAATTGATCCTTGGTTTTAAAAATTAATTTTAAATAGTTCTCTTTTCTTTAAATTGATCTGGCAATAATGCTCCCCTTTTATGAAACATGCTTTAAAAAATCATATTTTACCTCTAAAAATTGATTCTAAATAACACTATTTTTTAAACTTACATGGTAGAAAACTTTGTAGAACCAAATCTTAGTTCTAAAAAAATTGATTCCAATAGCTTTCCTTAAAACAAATAGCACTTCCATTTTTAGTTTATATGAAAGTAGAGCCTTAGTATAATCAATTTTATTCTAACTTGTGACTCTATATTTTGCATCTTTTCTATACCTAACTTGGAATATCAATGCACTTTAAAATCAAAAGTTGTTTTCTTTTATAACTTTGCTTTAAGTATTGTAGGCCTTGAACCATATGGTAGAGAGCTTCATAAAATAGGCTTTGTCGAATCAAATTTTTATTTTAGCTCACAACTCTAATATATTATTTCTTAAAATAAATAACAGTTTCTATTTCAACTCACATGGAAATAGAGATTTTTTTAAAAAAAAGCTTGTGTGGCTCATAGAAGCATGAGCTTCTAAAAAGTCATTTAGATTATTTCAAAATCATTGCTATTATGCCATGGCTTTATGTTGGAAGAAAAAATTCATGTTTGTGCTATTGAGCTCCTTTCATCACATTGATTTTATCTTAAATTACATGTTTTTTAGAAAGAAACTCTTGTCAATCCTACTACATCCTATGATTGCTAAGCTAGATTAAAATTCAATTAAACATATGTTCTTTTTTTCTTTCAAAATGTTGTTTTCATCTTGATGTTTTTAAAAGCATCTAGATAACTAAGCTTTTTTTCAACACCATATATCAATCAACTTATTCAAAGATAGCTTTTTCAAAAATGCTTCAAATTATATAAATATAATTTCTTAAACTTGGAACTTATAGTAAGTAATTCTCATGAATGATAGTCAAGCTTTTTAAATATACTCTTCCATTATAAAATAATATTCATCTTTTAATCTTTGAATTCATTGCAAAATTCATCTTAGCTTTAGAAGCCTAAACCATATTGGGACATCAAACTCCTAGCTTGGTTTAGTAACTCAAAGCTTGATAAAACTCAATATTATGGCTTATATTCCTCATGTTATGGCTTGAATATGTAATTTGAACAAATCACACCTAGAACTTTTTTAAGAATCACATGTTTCTTGTAACTCTACCAATGTTAATCCCAAGCCTAGATATGAAATGAGGGATAGCATGAGGTTGCTATCTAGTTGCAAAACCTTGCCAAATTTTTTAGATAATTTTTTTTAATTATTATTTTGCAAATGATATTTCATCCTTCAAATTAATGTGATGCATAGCAATCACAAGGCCTGGTTATAGTAAAAATGGATAGTAAAAAATGGAAAAGGACTTACTAGGAAGTCCTCTAAAAATGACATACAACATCTTTACTTGAAAGTTGTGAAAAGTATATAATGGTTTCCACATAAGGGACATGTGTGGGTAAAGAAGCAAGATAAGTAATAGAAATTTTTGTTGGAAATCTAGAACATTGGCACTCTCAATAAAAAGACCTCTAAAATTACCAATGTCATGAAAAGATAAAGAATAGCATTGGTTTCCTCCAAGAAATAAGATAGAAAAGGGAAAAGCTAAAGATTATGCCATGGTTATAAACTCTTCTACTCATAAAAAAATTCCCAAAAGGTATTGGGTATTATAGTTAATTAATCCTTCAAAGATAATGTGGTATAAGTATATTTCCATGACTATTAAATTATGGAATTTAAACTTGTGCTTGAAAATGAGACCATCAACATCATCAAAGTATATGCTATACAAATTAGACTAGAAAATTCCATCAAGAAAGATTTTTGGGATTCTATGGATTAGGTGCTTCAGAAAAATACCTAATAAGAAAGCATATTCATTAGAGGGGATTTTAATAGTCATGTTAAATCTATAAAATGGAATATAATAGGATTCATGGAGGACATAGATTTAGAAAGTGCAATGATTCACCATCACAATTTGCAAGTACAATTGCAAATACTTATTTTAAGACAAGGATAGAATATTTAATTAAATGTAAGAGTGGTATGGATAAAACACAAGTTTGATTATATCTTTCTACACAAAAGAGAATGGGCCATGTAAAAATATGACAAGGTTATACCTAAAGAGTGCCTTGTAACTCAACATTAACTAATATTCATGGACTTAGCTATACATAGCTTTAAAGGTAGCATGAGAAAAGGGACTAAATGTATAAAACAATGGAATTTCAAGAAACATTACATCACCTTATTTAAAGAACAATTGTTTTATGAAGGCACCTAGAATTAGGATTGCTCTGTAAATTTAATTTGAGGTCAAAGGAAAAGTTGCATTCAAAAATTTAAAAAGAGCAGTTTGGCTAAAAGAAAAAAGAAAAAATACATCCTAAATAAGACATGGTGGTAGAGTGATGATGTGCAACTTGCTATTGAAAATAAGAAAATATGCTTTAAGGAATGACAACAAAGTTGTAGCTAAGAAAATAGGCTTATATACAAAATGGTAGAAGAAGAAGAAAAAAAAGGAGGCAACCGTAACACTAGCAAAGGCCAAACATAAGGCCTTCAATCACTTTTATGAGAAATTAGGAACAAAGGAAGGAGAAAAATCTATTGATAAATTTGAAAAAATCAAAAACAAGAAAAATAAGAACACTAAACATGTCAAATGTATAAAGGAAGCAAATGAAAGAATTTTGATAAAAGACAATGAAATTTTGAATAGATGAAAAATTTATTTCAAGAAGTATTAAATGAATAATTCCCAAGATAAGACAGAAGAAAAAGAAATAAATTTTGATTTGTTTAATGAACTTTCCTTCTCTAAGGTAGAGATAGCCTTATTAATGATGAAAAATAGAAAGGTTGTTGAACTAGCTAACATTTCTATACAAACTTAGAAAGTACTAGGAGATACACAAGTTTCTTAGCTAATATAATTATTTAACAAAATTTTGAAAAATAGAAAAATGTCCAACAATTAGAGAAAAAACATTGTTATTCCCATCTATAAAAATAAAGGAGATGTACAAAATTATGCAAACTATAGAGGGATCAAGCTAATGAGCCATACTAAGAAGCTTTGGGAAAAAGTCATGGAGCAATGTCTCATACTTGAATCAATAGTTTCAAGAAATTAATTTAGATTTATTCTAGAGAAATCTACTATAGAGGTTAATTTCTTTAATATGTTAGTTGATGAGGAAATTTTAAAAACATAGAAAAAATTTATATATGATCTTCATTGACTTGGAAAAAACATATGACAGAGTGTCTAGAGATTTATTTGGTAAACCTTAAAGGGGAAATAAATCTCTTATAAGTAAATTAAAGTGATTCAAAATATATATGAAAGAGCTACTAATAAAATTAGAATAGGTTGTGGAATAATATTTGATTTTCTAGTCACAATAGATCTACATTAAGGGTCTATGCTTAGCCCATACTTAGTTGTCATTATTATGGATGATTTAACAAAAAAATACAATATGAAATTTCTTGGTATAGGTTATTTGAAGATGATATTGTATTAGTGGATACAACTTGAGAAAAATGACTTTTAAAATGAAAAAATGGAGACATGATATATACTCAAAAGGCTTAAAAATTAGCAAAAGTAAGACATAATATATTAAATGCAATTTTAATAACAATATAACTAGTGATAAAATAAAACTGATAATTCAAGGTCAAAAATTCCTTCACTGCAAATAAGTTTCTACCTAGGATTAATCCTGTAATTAGATGGTGACATTAATAAAGACAAAAGAAATAAAAATGAGGTAGGATCATCAAAATGGAGACATCCTATTAGTGTTCTATATGATAAAAGAATACCAATAAAACTGAAGGAAAAAACGTAGAGGATAATAATAATACCCCCTATTTTATGTAATGTTGAATATTGGGGAGTACAAAAGAGGTATGAACAACAAATTAGTGTGGAAAAAATGCAAATGTTTTAATGGATGTTGAATGTTACCAAAAGAGATAAACTACATAATACAGATATTAGAAGAATATTTGGAGTGGTTTCTATTTAATTTTATCTATAAGAATGGTAGTTTAGATGGTTTGTACCTGTGCAAAGAAGTTGAAATAATAAACCTATAAAAAAAGCTTGTTACATTAATGTTTTAGAAAATGTACCAAAAGGAAGATCAAAGAAGTCATGGAAAGAAAAAATTGGAGATGATTTGAAGAAATTGAAAATAAACAAAGATCTAGCTCTTCATAGAGGTGGACGATGAAAAAGAACTTATGTAGCCAACCACATTTTATTGGGAAAAGGCTAGGATAATGATGATAATGACATGTTTCTTGCAAAGCCATTATTTAACTCTTATCTTTGTTATTAGCATAGTTATTTTTACTATGTTTTCTTGAAAATCTAGTTTGATCTTCTATTATTGTTACTCTTCAAAAGCTTTAATTGCACATGACTTATAAGAGGTTTAACTTTATAAAAAATTCTTTAATAAAACAAGTCATTCAAGCACTTTGCTTTGTTAGGTAGAAGTCTCTAATTCTCATGTGTTAGCTTTTTTTGAAATGTTTAAAAAAATCTATTACTTGATCCATATTATGGCTAAATTGCCAAAAAATTTGTAGCTAGCAATAGCACCAAGTAGCAACTTGCAATAGTAAATAAAAACAACAAAGGTAGCAATAGTAGTTGTAATGGAAATAACTAGTAAGAAGCATGTAGTTGTGGTAGTAGCAAACAATAACCAACAAGCACACAACAATGGCAACAAAAAACAACAACAAATAGGCAATGGGAAGAGAATTAAAAGAAAGGAAAATTGATGATAATTAAGAGAAAACAAAATGTAGGATATAAAGGAAACATGAGAAGGGTTGTCGAATTCAAAAAGAAAGAGAGGGAGAAGGCTTTGTACTAAGTCTCCTTTTTATTGCTTGTTTGCTTTTGGGCTTTTTATAGTCTTTTTCATTTCTCCTTCTCAATTTTCTCTCTTGACATGAACGCATGAATGTCATATATCTTTTATGCATGGGAGTTATGGATACTTCAACTAATGTTTTAAATTTTCCAAAATGGATGCTCCAAATATATTGTAATTCTCTACCTTGTTTTCCTTTTCAATGATTAATGCCATATGTTCAATTAAATCACATAAAGAAATCAATCCATTAATTGTTAAGTGAGAGATTACAAAATATCTTTATTATTATTATTATTAAGCTTTTAAACATAAAAAAAGTAGAGTTCATGTCCCACAAGTGGACCATATTGTACACAATAGTCCTCTTATTATATTAGTTCCTTTTTATGGTCTTCTAATTGTTCATTATTTCTTGTTAAGATGGTCAACATATCATGTCCACCAAAGAGTAGTTTTAATTTATTAATTATTAGTTTGAATATCTTAAAATATTTTGGACAATTATATTTTTTGTCTGTATGATGCCCTTGATGTAACCTTTTATTTTATTTGGATGAATACTTACAAAATCACTATGAACTTAAAGGAGGTTCCCTATTACTTAATCACTAACTACTGACCATTATTCATTCTTCAATTCCCCAATGCTCAACACTTAAGCTATAGCCATAAGATTCAATCCCAATGGGAATCCTTTTTTTGACCAACTTGCATTACTATTATCCTATGCTAAGTTGAAAATGTATCATCAATTTTTAGAATTAAGAAGCACAATTTGAACATTAATGAAAATTAGTTTGCCACGTAGCATCTTGAAACCATGAGTCACCTACAACAAGGCTTAAATGAGCAAGGATAACTTAGGTCTAAGCTAGACTTACCAATGAAAGAATATTACTTGAAACTAACACATCTAATACATTATAGCTCACTATTACTCCCACAAAAAATTCAAAGACCCTTCTATAAAGAAGGTTAATACATACAATGAAATACAGTTTATCAAATGCCCAATCAAAGTCACTTTTAAAGTTTTAGTTTATCTACAGGGGTGTAAGGCAAGTGGTCAAGATACTTATCTTTCTTGATTAAGAGGTTGTGGGTTTGATTTTTGCATCTACTTTCAAGTGTAGTAGCAATGAAATAGCCTTGTGGTGGGATCCTTTTCATTAGTGGGTCACATCTACCTTGACACATAAGTAGGAATTGTGCTACTAGGTGCAAGTTATCTTTCTTTAAAAAGATGGTTACAAATTTGTTGGTCGTAATCCTAAACCACAATAAAGTATCAAAGCATAATTTAATATTATAATTAGGAAAAAAGAATTTACAAACCTTCTAGTAACTTGTTTATGAAGATGTCGATGAATGATCAGTTTTAAATTAAAAGATACACCAAAATGAACCTCCATCAAAATTCCCGTGCAGCAGTTACGAGAAGCAAAAATTAAATGCCATTATTTGGGCATTCTTTACTGCGTTGTACGTGAACCTTCACTTCGTGGTAAACATTTATCATATTGTCGTATTCTTTTTCGTGCATCTTGTATGACTGTAAAAAAATTGCGTGTTACGTATGTTTTGTACTTCTGCCTTAGAGTAATTGGGATATATACTGAACGTAGTGTTACCAGACTTGACTCCGCGAGTGACTCGTTTTCTTGATACAAATTCGATCTCTTTGATGAAAATAACTCGGAAAAATCTGGATTTTTACTCACTTTATTCTTAAAAAATACATAAATTTCTGATCCGGCAGGTGATTCGCGACTTACTCGGGTAGGAAAAAGACCCGAAACTCTGCGAGTCTCGTGACAGAATTGAACTTCTTTTTCCGGTGACAAAGACAGGGTTCGCTTGATTATATCCATGGGTGAATTTAGTAAATTAAAAATTGAAAGGAGGTTTACATGAATTGCCCCTGAAGATTTGAAACATACACCTTATACACTAAACAAAATTACACTGATTGAATCGCAGTTAGTGTGAGTCTATGTGTGTGTTGAGAGAGTACGAAAACAGAAATTACAAAAGTGTATCAGTAATCAAAACATTCATGAATGGTATCAAGCGAAGGCACCCAGCGGCAAGAGCTAAACCCTAAAACAGAAGAGGAAGAGGAAGAGGAAGATTGCTTAAGCACGTTTTGAACATGAGTCTGCAGCACCATTACAGCATCAGCATTGTCAACTCTCTCTTTTGCCTCAGCATTTCCACCTCCTCTAACTATGTGTTTGTCATTGTGTTTTTCCCTCTCCTGCTGCTGCTGCTTCTGCTGAAAGAGAATGAGCGTTTGAAGGTGTTTTTTGGACACCAACATCTTCACTCTCACCCTGCCCTCCCTCTCTCCCTGGGCTTGGCCTTGGCCTTCAGCAGGACTGCACTGCCAATTCTTATTCTTATTCTTATTATGGCATATGTCTTGCAGCTGATATTTTTGTGTCTGTTTATGGTGACAGGAATTCATTACCACTCCAGCATCCTCCTCTTGTGCAAACACCTGTGCAGAAGCCGAGGCGACACAGTGACCAAAAGCGTTTCCCATGACTATGAGAAACTGAATATAATGAATTGTCGTTGCAGTTATAACAGCCAAAGGGATGTGTTATTGGGCTCAAGGACAGCAGCAATAGATACCAAGTACCAACCCACCCACCTCAATCGACTCACTCTACGTGGAGTGCTGATGGATGGCTCACACTACCACATGCAATGCAATACCAGCAATAATGACTTTATAAGCAACTCAATTGAATTGAGGATGTGTCCTCATTATCATCATCATCTTCTTCATCATCTTCTGAGTGCGAGTCCAAGGGAAACTGCCCCAGAATAATGTCATCGGTCCTCATTATCATCATCATCTTCTTCATCATCTTCTGAGTGCGAGTCCAAGGGAAACTGCCCCAGAATAATGTCATCGGTTGTTGAATTGAATTGAGTTGAAGTGCAGACAAAGCTAAGCCACGGCTGCTGGGTTGGGTTGGCTTGGTTTGGACGTCCGTTTTATTTTTTACGAAAATGTAACGTCATTATGGGCTTTCGTGCAATCAAAATTATAATAAATTACAATAGCTAGCTTTCCTGTCCTGTCCATAACTGAACGGATGAATGCTCGTTCAGCCGTCACCAAGAACCAACAGACCAAGCTCCGTGCCTTGTTGCGCAGCCAAGCAGGCTAGCAGCTGGCTGTTACTATTGTTATCACATATTTGATATCACTCTCTCTAATACTCTGTATCTGGCAACGATATCGACTGCTTAGCATCCGCATCCGTTGTGCAATCATGGCAATAGTTTCGTAATCCGTAAATTTTGAGTGTTTACCAATCCCAGAGAATAGCATATGTGTTTTTCCTTTTACCTATGCAACAGGTCATCATGATTTGAACAGTAGGAAACATTCGTGTCTAAAATAATGCCTTAATGCTCAAAGTTGTGTTGCTTCTGTCTGTGGTTCATGTCTCAGGTATCAAGAAAGCAACGGCCGTTTAATATGGCACTGCACGGTATCTTGTTCATTGCTGTTCTCACCGTGCATGATTGTAATACCATGTCATGTCACCAAAGATGGGCGCTGGGCTAATGATAGATGGAAATAAATGAGAGATGATAGGTAAAACCTCCTTTTATATTATACAAATAGAAATGTTTCGGTCCTTTTAGATTTTCAAAAGGTTTTTGAAATACCGTTTGTTTCACTATTTTGTGAATTTGCTTAGAACCAAAGCAAAGTATGTGATCTTGAATATTAAATTTATTTAGCCCTAAAACTCCATTGCGAAGCTATCCTTTATCTTGAGTTAACAACATAACCTTTTTTGAGCATACGAGTTAGTAGACGTTCACACGTGATCTGATCGAGTTCTATGGACTTATAGCCTTCTAAGTACACTGGTCTCTAGGAAGTGAAACTAACCATTGCAATCATTGTCTTGCCAATTACACTTGTGAAACACAAAGGTATGGTTAACTACAAGGCATATGATTTTGTCATTTTTATGTTTTATGTTCTAAGTTGCTTAAGAATAAAGAATTAAAGATATTTAATTGCTAATTTAATCTAACTAGCTAATATTTAACTAATCCCAGCATAAGCGTCCATTCCTACTTGCCGTACACATCCTGAACACCTTTAAGGCTACTAGGTTAGCAAACGTTAAGCGTTAATGGGATTACCAAGCGCCAAGCATATGCTCGAAGTGATTGTACTTATGTGGTTAATTTATCACTATTTAATCTATCTTAATTTATTACTTATTAATTATTTAATTACTTAAATCATTAAAGAAAATTGCATAAAATACTAAATGCATAAAAGAAATAATTAATCTACTTCAAAGTGTTGCAAGGTTTATCAAAAAGCTCATCTTTATTGCTACACACATTACCATGCTCAGGTACAACAATGCTCAAATAAAGATCTGTACACTATTTGACTCCTACTGCAGGCACTTAGAAAAATATTCTAACTTTCAAACAAGAAAATTATAAGAGCTCTGCTACAACTATGAGACTTATGCCATAAATGCGGCTGTGAGTGTGTATGTATAGGTGAAAATAGAAACTGCGTCGATGGGGCCACATCAACATGACCACGTCAACATGGTCTCATTGACAAGGTCACGTCAACGAGGCCTCATCAACGTGACTCATCATACCCCCATGACTAAATGAAAACCCATCCTCAAGTGAACAACAAAAGAAGGAACAAGTTTCTTACAAAATATTTGAAAAGGTATGGGATTATTGAAATTCAAAATAATACACGAACAACACAATAAAAACTAAGTGCCTAAGTGTACAATTACAATAATTACAAAACTAGGTGTTTAGGATGACAAAATTGAACATCAGGACAAAACTACCGAACATAACTCCTCTAACAATGTGAAGACAATGAAGAAGCTCAAACAATCCCAAGCGATGGAGGTTCCTAAGGCTCCGAAGGACCTTCTCCTACTTTAGGCATGTGTGGTGGTTGAAGCAATTGTGGTTGACTTACAGTAGCTACAACTTCTACTAGAAGATGGAAGGCATCCAACAATTCCTTCATCTTCTCCTCCTTACCCCTAGGATCATGCATGGTCCACACAACATCACCAATGTGGGCTAGCATGGAAACATCCCAAGGATAGGGCATTGCTGGGAACAACTCCTTCATGTTGATAAACTAGGCAACAAGAAGTTTGCGTTTAACATCGAACATCTTAAGAGCATTCTACAACTCATAGTAGTCATTCATCCTTTTGGTCAAGTTCTTAGTAGTTGATCTTTGATTGGTGAATCGTGCCCTGTGAACCTTGATTTTAGCATTAGTAATCTCAAGCTTCTCCTTGGTCTCCTTATGGGCTTTGAACTCTTCCTTGTACAACAAATATGAGCTAGTGACTTGCTTCTCCAATTCTAACTATTATTGTCCAAAAGTTAGCATTGCTAGGTTTGCATAATGAAGATTGGCAAGCTTCATATACTTTGTCATCTCCTCGATCTGCAACTTTTTCATGTGGATTTAGGCTTTGTTGTAGTCATTGAGCCCATTAAACATAGGCTGCCAAACATTGCCTCTTTCCTTGAGCTACTAGAAGGCCTCATTGACTTTCACCTTCGTCATCTGGATGTGTTTTTCATTGATCTCTTTCTGTAGATAGACCTGATCTTTGTAGTGATTTTTTACTCTCTCAAATTTGAGAGCCTCATTTTTCTAGGCAGCTATCTCTATCACAGATTTTTGGCAAAGAGCTCAAACTTCCTCTATGGAGAGATTTTTGTTTTCAGCTATCAATCTTATCAGTTCAGTGTTCACTCTAGCTAGGTGCTCCCACTATTGATGGATGAAATTTTTCATCTACTACTTTTACACATCAACATTCCACAAGGGATGATTCTTTACAATTAGAATCACATTCTCCTAACAAGTCTAGTTCAAGGCCTTTTGGATATTATGCATTATGGCATTAGCCAAGGACTAATCAAAGATCGTTATCTCCTTGATGTCCTCAACCTTTTTGAGCTTGTTCTGAAGCTATTTAAAAGCTTCATCACATGTTAATGTAGGATTGAGAAATGCAAGATCAGCAGATAGACTCTTAATTTAGCAACCTCCATAGCCAAGAATTGGTTTTGTTCTTGGGTTGTTTCAAGTTGCCCATTCAATATAATGCACTTTCACTTTGCTTCTAGTAGCTCTAACTAGGTTGTAGTGATTGTATCTAGAAGATCAAAGATAATTAAAATCGGTTGCTCAATTTCCACCAGTTGGTCTAGCAACTCCTTGTGACGGGCTACATTCAATCTATTGCTAACTATTTCTGCAGATGTCTACACATCTCTAAGTGTAGAAACATCTAGTATAGGCATCGTAGATGCATTTAATGCTTCAGCAATTCTATCAGTAACTACCTCTATTTTTGTCTCCTATCCATGGTGCTACATCACCAAGACAATTGCCCCCTTACCCTCCTTCAAATGCATAAAAAAAAGTAGCAAAATTCCTAGAGATTTCTAGGAATTATTGTTGTTACAAAAGAGATACTGTTACCTCTCGGATGTTGGGATTCAATCTCATGGGCAACTGCATTCTTTGAGTTTAGAAAGCTAGTCCACCTCCCTCCATTTGACTAATGGTTCAAGCCACTTCATTGAGGTGACTCATCATTAGGTAATACACAGATGGATCACCACCACTCATGCCTATTCACTACCCTTGCTCTTGCAAGAGCTACTCTTAGATCTTGTGCATTCACTCAAGGGTCGCGTGGGCCTCTGACATTATTTCATAAGTGGGTGGTGGAGGTGGTGGTTATTGCTCCTCTTCCTTAATCATGGTAGGGATCTTATCCTTCATCATTTCTACCCATAAGGCAACAAGTGCATGCCTGATTGTGTTATTAACATAGTTGACTATCCTTGCCCTTTTGCATAGTTTTTGGATGAGGCATGGAAAGGGTAGGACCTTCCTTCCATGCTCATTTCTCTATCTCCAGATAGATTAGCTGTGAAAGGTTCATAGGAAATTTCCTACTTTGAGTGGCATATGCATGAGCGGAGCATGCAATCACCTTGCTAGGTCTCATCGTTGAATTAAGGTGGTAAGTTGCTATCCTAAAATATATGTGCTCTGCTGGGGTAAGTGCACCATACTTCTTGTGGTCTACTCCATAACATCACTGGGTCCACTTCTTCTTTGCCTCTGGGTTTGCTTGTGTGAAGATCTCTACCAAATTTGTTCCAATATCAAGTAACCAAAGGGCTTGCACAATGGCCACCATCGAGTAGGACACCTGAATGTCCTTAAATTTTTCACAGTGGCTCCTACCTACCTACCATTTCAAAAGAGATATGTCTCTTCCATGTACCATTCCTCACTAGAAATGATAATTGGCCACATGGAAAAGTTCTGCAACTGCATCTTGACTTCAACAAAAGAATTCTTTAAGAATGGTTCAAAGTTTAATTCTTATAGAACTAAACATTGGATGTCACAAGGCTTGATCTAATCATGGTAGGCTTGAGTCAATGTGACCTCAACTCTTGGCACCGATCATGGTACCTCATCTAGATGAAATTGTTTCTTCAAAAATCTATTAGACATATTCCACTTTGCGCTCCTCCTAAAAACGTCTAGTCACATGAATTTTTGTTATCTATTCTTGGGCTTATTCTTGCTAATCTCTTCTTGCTCTAGGTCATTTGTCTCTTGGTTGGGATGGTCCTTCTTCCTATAGATGTTTCAGTCTAGGTGTAATCTGCAATCACAACATGACAAAGGATTAGCACTTAATGTGTAACTTTAAAATATTTGGAATATCTTTTCTCTTGGGGTAGTTACACTTGACGAAGTTGTGATAATGGTTGATTTGATTATTTTAATATTATATAATTTTACTATTACATGATTAAATAGGTTATCAAAATGTGTTGGAAGGGTTTAACTCTCATTACTTAGTATTTTAATATTATTGATTTGTTAAATCTATGGGGGAGTTAGAAAGTTTTTGAAAAAGTTGATCATTCAAAACCTAAGGTTTGTGGCCTCCACAATGTAGAGCGTATCTTCGAAAGCTATAAGATTGAAGAACCAAGTGAATCGGAAAAACGATTTGAAAGTTATGGGCTTTGAAAGGTTTTGATCTCTAAAAAGTTACAAAAACTTCCATGACATTTGAAGCAAATGGCAAAAAATTCCTAAGTGGTGGGCACTATATATAGAATTTTTCCTATGCATCAACAACACCTCTTCGACAAGGCCTAGTCAACGTAGTCAATTGCATTGACTAGGCCTAGTTGACACAACTATTGACTATAGTTGACCAAGTCAAAATTCAAAAAATACAAGGATTTTTTAGGAAAAAATGAAAACAAATGGAAGCCCAAGAATCCAAAAACACAATGAGATACATGAAGAGGGCTTGATATTTCACAAAGNCAAAAACACAATGAGATACATGAAGAGGGCTTGATATTTCACAAAATATGGGGATTAATTGGAGAAATGCCTTAAGAAGTACATAGGTGAATGCAACTAATGGAAAATGCAAAAGATTTGATTGCCAAAATGCCTAAAGATAAGGGACTTAACTAACCCAAACAAGAGACATGCAAGTGGGTCCTCCCCATAGTAGGCTCATGCCCTTTTTACCCTTGCATAACCTCAACTAAAGAGTCAATGAGCCCCATAGTTGATTAATGGTTATGAAAAGTTAAGGACCAAATCCAAAATAATCCATTTAAGAATTTTAACACATCAAACTAAGACATTGAGAAAAACATGAAAACTGGTAGTGAGGTGAGTTATGAAAAGCATTGATGGATGATAGAGAATGTGGAACAGAATTCCTAATCACGGTCACATGAAATCTCTTGTGGATTTTATAGTTAAATGACTTGATAAAGTCCATCCTTTTTCTAGATCAAAACCTACCACTTTTAGTGAATTTGCATCACTACTTTAAGACTAGACCATTCCCTTGAAATACAAGAATGCTCCCATAGATCGATCACTATTCCTTATTAGAGAAGAAAAAAGAAATAGGAAGTGCGAAAGGGTCTTAGTTAGAGGGGATCTTCAGGCATGGGTAACATATCTTTCTAGTCTCATAACTAGTGCTTTTAGCCCATTATTTTGTCTAAGGGGTGTGCTTTGAATTTCCATCATGTTTGTTTGTTTTTTTTTTTGTTTTTTTTTGAATTTTATGTTTTTATAGGTTTTTCGATGGGAACCACACCATGCAAAGATTTATTCAACTTCTTATTATTAGTCAATGCAGAATAGTAAGAAATTCATGAAAACACTCATGCACTCAAGTAAGTAGAGTGGTACAAAGAGTATTGAGTCCCCTTCAAGTCACACCATATTTAAACCTTTAAATCTTTCCCACGTTTGAAAACTACCAAGGTCACAAGTTTGTTAAAGTTTCATTAATGAAAAAGGGACCTCATATTTCCAAAATGAGGCAAATTGTAGAGTTTTTGGATGGGTAGATGATGTGGACTTACTACCTATTTCATGAAAAGGAAACCTTGTCTTATCATCAGTAATCAAAATTCAAAAATAGAAACTAGACATTAGCAATTAAAAACATTAGGTACAAACCACCATTGACAAACAAGTACAACATCACTATGTCTTGTTGGAAACAAAGCAATTTTATTAGAAAATAAGGAAAATTCACATCAAAATATAGAAAAATATAAAAGAAATTGTAAAATATTCAAAAAAAATAAAACATAACAATGTGTAAAATAAAAATTTAAAAAATAACAATGCATAAAACAAAAAAAGGTATAAAAACAAAGAAAGTATAAAACAAAAAGGTGTAAAAAAAAAAGTGGAAAAATTGAAGATCCATTTTAATGATTAGCACGAATGGGCATATTTCCCATGACTAAGTTGGAATGAGAAGATCTAAAAAATTAAGTGATGTTGCCCATCTAAGGAGGCATTGATTTTATTGGCTTGCTTGGACTCATGGAAAGGATTTAGTTATTGCATGTTGATCAATTATTTCTTGTTTGGGCTCTCAAGTTTGTAGATCAAGATGACCTCAGAAGGAAAGGTTTCATAAATGATGTAAGACCCTTTCCACAATGTTTGGAACTTAGTTCATTGAGGTACATGCATGGGGTAGAGGACCTTGTCTCCAAGTTAAAATTTTATCTTTTGTATTCTAAGGTCATGGTATTTTTTGTGAATTCCTTATGCACTTCATTCAAGGACAAGGCTACCAATCAATTTTTATCTAGCATGTTGAGGTTGATCAATCTCTCTTTCTGTGCTAGGCTGAGGTCAAGATCTAGATCATAGGCAATTGAAAGTGTATAGAACTCTGATTGAATTGGAAGAGTTGGTAATTTTCTGTACACCAACTCATAGGGAGAGTAGCCTATACAGAGTTTTCATGTAGAGCGATAGGCCCAAATGGCATCATTTAATTTTATGCTTCAATCTCTCATATATTTGCTAATTGTTTAAGTTAAGATCTTGGTGATCTCCCTATTGGTAACCTCTACTTGACTGTTGGCTTGGGGGTGGTAGGATGTTGTTAGTTTATGTTTAACCCCCAAGCATTGCATGAGCTTGTGAAAATGAGTATCATTATCAGAAACTAGTGCACATGGCACTCCAAACCTATTTACAACATTATGTTGTACAAACCGTGCAGTAATGGAAGATGTAAAGTCAGTGGCAACTACTACTTCTACCCATTTGGTACAATAGTCAACAACGACTATTATGTACACCTTTCCATTTGACATGGGCATGATGGGACCCATGAAGTCTATGCCCTAGATGTCAAAGGATTCTAGTGATTGGATCCAATGTTGAGGTCCCTCCATTCAAGCAGTCATCCCACCATCTCGTTGACAATGTTCACAAGAGTGGATGAATTGGTGAGTGTTCTTGAAGATTGTTGGCCAATAATACCTTGCCATCAAGATCTTAATGGTCATGCATCTCCTTGCATAGTGATCCCCACAAGAATCCTCATGGATGTCTTGAAGAACATATAGTTGAGCAACAACAAGAACACACCAATGAACCAAGCCATGGGCACACACCTTGTAAAGGTATCCATTAATCTCCATGAAGTGTTTGACTTGATGAAGAAACTATTATTTCTTTTAGAAGTTTAGATCTTGTGGAATCTCCAGAGTAAGAATATAAGTGAGAATTCCATTGTAGCATTTTGGTTTAGTGGGCATTTGTTCATTTACTACATCAACAAAGAGGAGTTCATCTGGAAATTGATTGAAAAGTGAGCTTTCCTCCTCTTTGTTGTCATATCGTAATCGAGACAAGTGATTAGCAACCATATTCTCGATGCTCTTTCAATCTACCATCATAAGATTAAACTCCTGTAAGAGCACCAGCCACCATATGACACAAGGGCTCACCATTAGCTTGTTCATGAAGAAGAAAATGGCACTATGGTCCATGTGCACAAACACCTTGTACCCAAGCACATAGTGCCTAAATTTCTCCAATTCATGCACCAACACCATCAGCTATTTTTCTATTGTGGTGTAGTTGAGCTATGCACACACAATGCTTTGACTTGCACAGTGGATGTAGTAAGGATGTTTTTGATTATCCAACTAGGTAAGCATAGCTCCCAAGGCATAGTTCAGTGCATCCACCATGATGTAAAATGGTCTGGACTAGTCTAGTACTCATAGAATTGGAGTTTCTACAAACTTCTCCTTAAGCTATTGGAATGCCTTTTTGCATTCCTTAGTCCATATGAATAAAGCATCTTTCTTTGTGAGCTTGACCAATGATTTAGCAATCTTAAAGAAATTCTCTATGAATCACCAGTAGTAACAAATGTCCAAGAAATGACCAAACATCTTTAACAATTTCTAGTTGATGGTTTATTCCTTGGATGATCCTAATCTTTTTTAGGATCCACCTCGATCCCTACTTGAGAAATTCTATGCCCAAGCACAATTCCCTCCTAGACCATCAAATGCCTTTTTTGCCAATTGAGCCAAAGATTGGTCTCTACATACCTTTTAAGCACTTAATCAAGGAGGTCTAGGGCTTACTCAAATGTAGCACCATAGGTGAAGAAGTCATCCATGAAGACTTCCACCNCAAATGTAGCACCATAGGTGAAGAAGTCATCCATGAAGACTTCCACGTTCAACCTTACTAGTAATTTGCTACTAAAAAATGCTTAGGACCAAGTGTTGAAAAGTTACAAGGACATTGCACACACCAAAGGACATCTTACAATATGCAAAAGTCTCCGATGAACTTGTGAATGTTTTTTTGTCTTGATCCTCGAGCATGATTTGAACTTAGTTATAGCCACTATAACCATTCACAAAGCTATAATAGCAATGCTAAAAAATAGTATCCAACACTGGTCCAAAATGGCAATGGAAAATGATCTTTGAACATTGCCATGTTCAACTTCCTGAAATCAATATAGACTCATCACTTTTCACCTTTCTTTGGCAAAATTACAAGTGGATTAACCCACTTGCTATCCACAATTGGATAGATGAAGCCTACCTTGAGGAGTTTTTCAATTTCCTCTTTGATGATCTACTTTAATTTGGGGTTCAACTGCCATTACAGCTGCCTCTTTAGCTTCATGTCCAAATCTATATAGATGCGATGTTGGCATATCTGAGAATCAATTCCTATGAGTTTAGGATATGACCAAGTAAATCTTGTTGATCATTTGTTGACCACCTTCAATAGCATCCTTTTCTACTTAGGAGCAAGGTTGGCATTGATTATCATCAACTTGTTGTTTTTCATAAATGCATATTCCATGCTAGTAGGTAGATTTTTCAACTCTAAGGGCTCTTGTTTAAAATTTTTAGGGATTTCCAACTCTCTCCAATTGGTATCATCAAGTTCATCATCAAAGAGTTGATCATGAACTTTCTCTAGTTCATTCATGCCTTCAATAAAGACATAAGTTAGGCTCCCAGTGGTTTCCATGCAAAGTGTGTTACTTTTAGAATTAGCTGTTAGCCACCAGGTGCTCTCTTATTTTGTGGTTGCTATGTATAGGCACTTTTGGATTTTAGATTCATCTACACACTATTTGCATGCTTTGATTAATGTGCTTTTTATATACTAGAGTTTCTACAAATAGTTGCACCCAGTATTATGTGATGCATGGAACTCTCTTCTTCTCAATCTTTTCGAATGTATTTTCCTTGGCAATCTCTAGGGAATCATCTCTAATGCCCATTTTCATATAAACAATGCTCAATAAAGCCCTTCCCATAATGATTGGTATTCCCCTTTCAATTATCAACCTTGATTACCAAGAAATTAGTAGGATATGACCACCCATAGACAGTGATCACAATGTCCTCCACTAATCCCAAGGGAATAGTGATGGCCTAATCTATCAATTCTAAACAAATGTTGCTCTTCTTGAGAAGAGGTAGGTTCTAGGCTTAGTACATTTCATGGAAAATTAGGTTGACACTAGAACCTAAATCAACAAGAGTCCTACATGGCTCATTTCTAGTGATTTGCAAGTAAATGAGAGAATTTCTAGGATTAGCCCTTTTCCTAGGAAGGTTGTCAACCTTGATCCAATCAGATACAATGTGGGTTAACATGACTATGCAGATGTTGGAAGGCATTTGTTTTGAAGGGCTCTCAAAATAAATGGATGGAGAGAATGAAGGATACACAAAGTGACTAGCCACATGACTTGGTGAGGGCTTTGTAGGACTATTAGTTTAGAAGAATGATCTTTTATAGGATTTAGTTTCAAACCACTCA
This sequence comes from Gnetum montanum, assembly GCA_015680685.1. Classification (NCBI taxonomy): domain Eukaryota; kingdom Viridiplantae; phylum Streptophyta; class Gnetopsida; order Gnetales; family Gnetaceae; genus Gnetum; species Gnetum montanum. The sequence continues at coordinate 425,903 of MNCI01036144.1, read as the reverse complement.
GTTGAGAAATTGGTTGTAAGTTAATAGCCCTGGTAGCATTACATTGCTACAACTGTGTAGGAATTTCGCATTGCATGGATGAAGCAAGTGGTAATTGGGTTAAGGATGGAGGGACATATGTTAAAGGATGAGGAGGATGATAAGGATATGGGGATTCTCCTCTAGGAGATGGAGAATGAGTTTTGTAGTACTATGAAGGGTAGTAGTAATCTTGGAAGGAAGCATGATTAGAAAAGTCACACAGAGACATGGGTTGCTAAACATAATATCTACATGGATCAAGTTTTCTATAAGGGTATTGCTACCTTGGTGGTGGCATCACCCATGATTATGGGTGCTACCCCTGATGGTACTACTTGTATGATTGTGATATAGCTCCACTTGGATAATAAGCTTATTTTTGCTAGTGGAATTACCTTGGGTTGCATTGAGGATAAGGCAACATTTTGGGTGCTTGCCTTTATGCTAGTCTAGGATTCAAAGCACACATCCTAGATTCATGTAAGTGTGACACAATAGGGCAACATCCCTTGGGATGTTCATATTGGCAAATGTCACACCCACTATCATCATCTAATTCTAACTCCACAACCTCTTCTACTACAGTAGCTTTTCCCTTATCTCTTTGGTAGGCATGTTCAGCTTCCTTTCTTCTCCTACAATCACGATCACTATCTTGTCCTTTGGATTCTTTTATGATTTTTAGAGCAATTTGAAATTTTTCATCAAAAGATTTCCACATTTTGTCAACCTTAGCCAAAATTTCAAACATAGATTTCTAAATTGGCAAGATTTTTTGCTGCACCACTTCAACAAGTGCCATCTCCCCCCACTATCACAGAATCAAACCTCTCGTTTTCTAATGGAAGGGTCCTGTTTATGCTCCTCAGAACTTTTCCATTTTCTCAACTCACCTTCTTCTTTTGCAACCTACTTAATCAGCCTTTGAATCTTTTGGACTCTTAGTTCTAACAATCTCCCTTGGGCATAGACCCTAAGATTTCTTCTTGTTTCTAATCAGAGCTCATCTATGATATGGTGAAGCTGCTCCTACTAAGAATAACCATGGCCAGGACATCTATGGAAATGAAAATAATACCTGCCCATGGCTATGTCCAAGAGTTCATGTATTCCTTGTCACTAGCCTTGGACTTTTTTCCTCAAATTGAACACTCTAGAGTATGTCTGATATTTGTCATTGAATAGCTTAAGCATCGTACTCTATCTACAACTTGATTCTAGCTCTAAGCAGTGGTACCAACTTTCTACTTCTTTTATGAGTGTCTTGGGAAATAGGTTGCATTTTTGCCAATAATTTCTAATGTTCTACAAAGTACAAGCATATTTGAGGATGAAGAAGAAGTTGTAGATGAAGAGGATGAAGAGGAAGGTGGATTGTCACCTCCTCTCCACTAGTCATAGCAATGTTCATTAGTTTTATCATCTTTACAATGCTTACCTGAGTCCCTACCTTAACTTTGACTTTTGCCTAAACCAGGATTATTGATAGTGGACTCTAAGTTAGGGTTCAAGCTCCCTTCACCAAAGTTAAGGGGTGGAGAATCTTCATGTTGAGAACACCCAGAGGGAGAATCCTCCTTGTTGTTTTGATTCAGCAAGAACAAGAGGTTAGTGAACCATTTTCCCTTCATAGCTTCATGGCACTTCTCCTAGTGTCAATCTCTTTTGTGTTGTGTTTCAGTGGAATGGTAGCCTCGATAGTCATGGTCCTACATAACGTATTTATCATGAAGATCCTGGATGTCCAACCTCTTAAGAGTTTGGAGCAACATCCTAGGAACAGATCATTCAAGAGGCAACACAATGTTACCCTCCATATCTCTCCACCAAAGTTGTTCATCCTAATGCAGGATGAAGGTGAAGTCAGGTACAAACTCATCTAGATGAGTGTATACCACTTTGAATTCTTGGAGCACTAGTGGCTTTGTTTCATCATGCCTATGAGAAGAAGACATTTTGGATTAAAAGAAAAATTTAGTGTGCATTAATTATAATTTTTATTTTTATTTTTTGAATGATTGCAACTTTAGGATTCATTTCAACAATCTCAAATAATATTTATGAAGTCCTATACAGCGCACGTATCAAACTATAATCCCTCAATAACAATGCCAATGATGAGCAGCAAGTACACCCAACTATATGAATCACTAAGCATTCATGTGTGATTCGGTCAAATTCTATGGACTTATAGCCTTCTAAGTACATTGGTCTCTAGGAAGTGAAACTAATCATTGCAATCATTATCTTTCCGATTACACTTGTGAAATGTAAAGGTATGGTTAAGTGTAACTAAGGCATATGATTTTTGTCCTTTTTATGTTTTATGTTCTAAGTCACCTAAGAATAAAGAATAGAAAATTAAATATATTTCATTGTGAATTTAATCTAACTAGCTAATATTTATCTAATCCTAGCATAAGCATCCATTCCCACTTTCTATACACATCCTAAACATGTTTAAGCGTTATTGGGATTACCAAGTGCCAAGCATATACTCAAAGTGGTTGCACTTGTGTGCTTAACTTACCACTATTTAATCTAGCTTAATTTATTACTTAATTAGTTATTTAATTACTTAAAGCATTAAAGGAAATTGCATAAAATACTAAATGCCTAAAGGAAATAATTAATCTACTTCAAAATGCTACAAGGTTTATCAGGAAGCTCATCTTTATTACTGCACACACTGTCATACTTAGGTACAACAGTGCTAGAATAAAGATCAGTACAATCTTTGACTCCTACTACGAGTACTTGAAAAAATATTATAACTTCCAAACAAGAAAACTACAAGAGCTTCACTACAATTATGAGACTTATGTTATAAATGCAGTTGGTGAGCATAGATTTATAGGTGAAAACAAACATTGCATCAATGGAGGCACATCAACACATCAAATCCCACATCGATGTAACTACGTCAATGGGGTCTCATTGACAAGGTCATGTCAATGAGGCCTCATCAACACAACTCATCAATAATTCAAAGAAATTATTGGAGACTCAATGGGGTATCCACCCAAAAAAATATATTGATAATGAGAAAAGAAAATTTAGAGTACATCACAAGCCTATCATTGAGTAGACATCATTGAAAAAAATATATGGAAAATAAAAGATTTCCAATTTTAGAACTATCTACTGAAGTATATAGCCTTACCATTGATACTTTGAATAAATAAATGAAAAAATTTAACTATTACAAGGAAGGAAGGTCCTAATCCTAAAAAAATTTACATCACTTTTCAACCTCCATAATTAACCTTAAAATAATAAAAGGATTCAAGAGAAAGGGTTGTGATTTAATATCAATATTTGTATCAAAGTACGAAAGTGGTAGCACTGGTGAAAGATCTTTACATCATCACTTGTTATTGATTTTATATCAAGAATCCTCACCATTGACTCTAACTTTCTTGTTGACACTAGTTTTAACCTTTAAGTTAATAGTATTAATGTTAGACAAGGAAAAATTTGTTTTACAAATTATTTGTCCAAGCTACCTAATACTTTCTCAAGTACCAGTAAAATTATACACATGAGCTTTTGACTTCTCTAGATTCTTTATTGTCATTCTTATCATTGATATTAGCTTGATTTTTTCTTATCTTCAACTTCAACATATTTATTTTTTCTTCAAAATCTTTTTTCTTAAGTAGAAAATGACAATCATTAAACAAATGTCCTTCACGATGGAAAAAGTTGCAAGCATTAGGAATATTATAAGATGTACGTGGCTGAATATAATTCTTTCCTCTTATTTTTAATACCAATTCCATTTTATAATTGAGGTGGATTTCAACATAAAACATTTACAAAAACCAAAAGTTGTAGAAATAGACTACATATGCTTAATGCGATTGTGAAGACTAATAATTTCCTACTTATCTTTCTAAAAAATCAATGAAAAATTATAGAACTTGACAAAACATGAAACATTATCATATTCTTCATATTACACATCAAAATCTAGAGCCCACTTATAAATGATCAACACTACATGCTTATGTATCAAAGACCCTATATTTAGGTCATGGTACACCATTGATGCATTGTCTAACTCAACAAGAAGAAAAAACTAAGAATAATACCTAGCATATACTACTTGGATGTCATGTTTTTTCATCACATCATTTAAATATGAAATAAAACATTAATTATAAGGCAAGTTACCCAAAATTTGAAAGAACAAATATTTTGATGAAAGAACAACAACCAATGACTCATATACATCATTAGAAAGAAAAAAATCAGGTGTCTTAGTTACAACAACATTACTAGAAGAAAGCATCACGATTTTTTTCTTACAAGCTTTTAAATCTATATTTTCAAAATCAACAAAAATTTTCTAAATTGATAATAGTAGAAATTTCAATATTCGTTAAAGAAAATGAGAGTAATATAGAATCTACCATAGGGAAATTCTAGAGAATTCAAATCTACTGGATAAAAATTAGTTTCCTTTGAGAAACATCAAATCTACTTCTCAAGTAAGATTTAGACTAAAATTCAAAGAAATTATGATTGTAAGTTATAAACTTATAAAAAACATCAACTTCTAAGGGAATCATATCTACTTCAAAAAGTACAATATTATATTGTATATATTTCTTCCTTTTGAATTTATGCAACAAGAAAAGCTTATATTCTGATATTTATTTGTTTTATCAAGGATAGGGATGTTAGAATTAGAACTACATGACTAATTCATCTAGCAAAAAAGCCTACGAATTTCTTTTATTTGTTTCCAATATTAATTTTCTTTATCAAGGGGGAATACATTAGCAGAGGAAGTGTCGAAACAACTAGATGACTAATTCACCTATCAAGAAATATCTGTGAATTATTTTTATTTATTTTTAATGTTTACTTCCAACGTTAGAAGAGGGATAATAGAGTTTGAACTAGATTTTTTTTTTTTTTTGGTGGGGCGGAAGTTGCAAATATTTGTGGAGTGGTGTTAGACCTTAAAATAAATTTTTTAACAATATTTACCTCTAATACATATAGTCCAATTAGAATTTTACAACTCAATATTACGTACTAGAATCAAACTAATAACTTAAAGTTTTCAAATCAACTATCTTTATCACTAGGTTAATGCCTTATTATTTAATTGGAACTAGATGACTATATGTTCCTCTATAATATATAGCAAATATAGAACTTTTGTAGACCTTAAGTAAACCTTTGCAAGTCAATGTTATTCACTAGAATCAAACACTTGGGGTAGAGGTGGTGTTGTTGAAATCAAAGCTAGATATTGAAAGAGGGAGTGTTAAGGTGAGGGAGGTATTGAACCCAAAAAAATATCTAGCTTTGATTTCAACAACACCACCTCTACCCCTATCATGTGCACAATGTTACCACTCAGCCAAGACTACATTATTACATTGTGCACATGATAGGGGTAGAGGTGGTGTTGTTGAAATCAAAGCTAGATATTGAAAGAGGGAGTGTTAAGGTGAGGGAGGTATCGAACCCAAAAAAATATCAATAATAAGAAAAAAAATTGATCGTACATTATATACTTAATTGCTAAGTAGAAAGCATTAAAAACAACATGGTTAGAAATAACAATGAAGTGATAACCTAGTGGTAAGACTCTTAATTTGGAAGATCAAAGTTATTGGTTTATAGGTTAGAACCTTTATTTTATTATATATTATTACGCTTGTACTTTAAGAGTAATATTATATTTTATTACCTAATGTTAATATTGTATGTTGTAATAATATGCTAATATCCTTTCTTTTATGCTATTGAGATTTGAGCTTGAGATCTTTTAATTATTATGCATCTTAACGTTTGGAATCTTAACTCTTTACTTACATGTGGTACTTGGGTTTTTTTATATTATTTTATTCTTATTTTAGTTTTTTTTTTATAATTATCTTTACTAAGTCTTATTGTTCCTAAAGTTGGATAGGCTAGAAGGATGAGAGTGGTCCATTATTAGCACTTTATTTATGTGTAAATTATATTTTTCACATTTTATTTTATTATATTATTTTGCAAATAAAGTAAGAATATAATTTTAAGACATGTTAATAGACATTTAGGATTTATTCTTGTGATTCTTCTATCTTATCTTGAAACCTATTCTTGGACATGTGACTTATTATAGTACTCTCTTAATGACTATAACCCATTAGTTGACCATTGGATCCTTTATAGATTCATGTTACCTATTTTTGAAAATAAATTAATAATTCTTTATTCTTGGAATTTCCCAATCCTTAACTATTATGGCTATAAATACTTGATAATGTTAGCTCTCTTGGCATTAATTATACTTTACTCTTTCTTCCATTCTCTTTCTCGAGGTTGTGCTTAGTGAATATTTTGGAAATATTTAGAACTAAATGTTTTCTTTCTTGGAAAATCTTTTCTTATAGCTAATCTTTGAAGGTAGAGGAAATGTTCCTGATTTCATGAGTTTTGATAAGCAACTTACCTTTTTTGTACCTACTTTCTTTTTATGATGATTTTTATTGGTGATCTAATTGTATTAAATATCTTGTTGATCTAACCCTAGTTTTTATAATCAATCTATAATTTTTCATGTTTATGACTTTCTACTTTGCATGTCAACTCGATCTCTCTATTGTGTCACCATTTTTTAGCAGTAGGGGCAATGGTAGCAGCATTTTGCATATCATGACATACATTGTGACTTAGCTAGGGATTGCAACGAAAGTCACAGCACATTTTTTGGAGTAGTACATTCATCTTGATGTTAGGTAGAAGTGACACATTTAGACAACAATGATTGGAAGATACTTCTAACATGTATGGTTATGTTTGACATGTCAAAATGCTTAAATAGTCAATTTAGAGATCCATAACTAACATAATTTGAAAGGCAACTAATATAAGACTTGTTAGTTAACAAATAGGCATTGTGGAGAACCTGGTTACATCGCTTAAGGGCTGCACATTTAGTTAATATCAAACTTTTTTAAGCTGGTGTAAGGAGCTAGGACCTTAGGGTAGCTATAGGGTTAATACTAGTCATAATGTAATCCAATAGTTATTCTAGATATGAATGAGGATTCACAACTCAATAGTTGGTCTTGCATTGCATGAGGGCTAGTTCTAGCTAGAATCAATCTTGTAGTTATTTTATTATCTGATGTTAGAAATCTCATGGGAATATCACTACTACAAGTAAACCTTATAGCCATAATTAATTTAAGCATTTTATGGCTAATTGTAAGTTAATATTTATGTAAATAAAATATTCTAGTAGAACTAACGATGTGTTCTGTAGCTTGGGCCCTATCCTCTAGCCATGTTTGATTGAGGTTCTAATTGAATTTACTCTACTCTAAAAGTATAATAACCCTTTCTATATCTGTTCCATGTAAATTTAGAAGAAAGCTTTCCAGGTGACCAACATGGAGCTAGTATTAACATTTTAGTTATTTTGGATTCCAATGCCATCCTCCCCTAGATTTTTTAATTATTTTAGGAATATATTATCTATTGTAATTTTCCACACATTTTGAATTTTTGGCATTTTACATAGCTCTTTTGTTAATAAAGGTTTTAATCTTTAGGTAGATAGTAATCTTTTTATATAAGGAAAAAAATTTTATGTGCTCTTTGTTCAAACTAATCAATACTACATGTACTAAAAGTATGCATAGAAGCTTCATCTTCTTTGATTTCTTTATTTCTATATGATTATTTTTGTCATTAACATTAACTTTTTTTTTATTTGTTTATCTTTATATTTTTTTTTTTCATTATTAGTTTCAACATGTTTTTTCCTTTTCTAAACATCTCTTTTATTAAGAGAAAAAGGACATCTCTTTAGAAAGCATTAAACAAATGTATTTCATGATGATAAAAATTATAAGAATAAAGAAGATTATAATATGTAATTAGATCAATGTAAGGCTTTTGACCTACTTTCATTACTAATTCCTTCTTATAATTAAGAAGATTAATTTCAATAAAAAAATATCTATGAAAATTAAATGTAAAAATAGATTTCATATGCTTGATAGGACCAAGAAGAATAACAATTCCTTTCTTAGCTTTGTAAAAAATCAACAAAAGATTAAATAGCTTGATAAAACATTGAACTTTAGAATATTCTTTAAATTGAACATCAAATCTAGAGTCCACTTACAAATGATCAACATTGCATGCTTATGTATAAAAGATCCTATATGTAGAAAACACTACATCTTAGAAGAATTTCTTAGCCAAAAAGGAAAACAAGAAGAAAGAATAATACTTAGCATGGATTACTTAGATGTCATGTTTTGCATTACATCATTTAATTGCAAAGTGAAACTTCAATTACAAGGCAAGCAACCAAAAATTTATATGAACACATATCACGATGTAAGATTAGCTACTAATGACTTGTATACATAATCAAGGGAAAAAATTAGGTGTCTTAATGACATCAATATCAATAGAATAAGACATCTCAAATATTTACATTCTTATATTTTTTGCATTAATAGAAGAAGTCGAAATTTTGACATCAATTGAAGAAATTAGAGATGATTTATTCTACATCTCAAATATTTGCATTCTTATAATTTTTTACATTAATAGAATTATAAATTTTAGCATCAATTGAAGAAATTAAAGATGATTTATTCTAGAGAGATTAAATTTGCTAGAGAAAAGTCAAAGAGAGAAAAATGTAAACTAAAGCTAGATGTCTATCTATATTCTTTGTACATATAGAAAATATGAAACTTTTGTAGAACTTAAGTAAAATATAGTAATTTTTTAGATTAGTATACTTTTCAAAATTGAACCTATCACTTAAAAACCATAAGCTGCATGATTATTATTACATCAAGACACCATTCAATGCATTCATAAAGAGCAGTTACTTAGATAATAGAGAGTGTGGTATACCAAGATTATTGATGTTAATGTAGGGTTGGAAAAAGTGCATTTAAGATATTCATGTTTATAAATAATAGTATTGTTAAATCAAAAGTAGATGACTATATGTACCCCCTGTATATATAGCCACCATAAATAGAACTTTATAACTAAATGTTACTTATTTGAATTGAACCTATAACTTGGAGATTCTATATCAAGAGTCTTACCACTAGGTTAAAATCTCATTCTAGGAAGTTATTAATACTTGAAATAATTTTTTTAAATAATTATTACCTTCAAGACATATAGTCAAATTAGAACTTTATAACTTAGCATTGCCCACCAAAATCTAACCCATAACTTGAAGCTTTTAAATCAAGAGTCTCACCACTAGGCTAACATCTCATTTTTCAAATATAGTGGTATCTTAGATTCATTTATATTAGACTAAATTTTCATTCTCAAAGTGAATTTTCTTAAATAAATTTAATAGGGATCTTAAAATTAAAGTATTTGATCAAGATTCAAAGGTTTAAGGTCTTCTTCTTGTGAATAATCAACCTCCTATGATGTATAATATACTATTATTTACAATCTAAAAAACCTACATTAACAAAAATTTGAAAAACAAGAAAACCACCAAAACCAATAATCAAATTTAAAAAACTAAAAATCTACAATATATGACCTACATAGTCAAACTATCATACAAAATGAAATCAATAATTTACAATCTACAACGTATGTAATCTATAAATTAACTTACTAAAAAATAAATGATTTACATAACATTAAATCTATGAAAAACCTTATTATTCTACAATGATTTGTACCTAATATACTATCACTTTAATTTACATATAACTTATTGATAAATAAAAAAATAATCAATAAAACCAACATTACAATAATTAAACTTATGAGAAGGTTTTCTAAATTAATCTGTTAAACAATGATAGACATATATGGATAACATAGAGTAGCATCATGTCACATGGGTTAATACTAGTAAAAGATTGAATTCCAATGTTTCTAGGGCTTTAAGTTTTAGTCAATAATACATGGAGTACCATTCATATTGGTTTAATTGAATTTGTTTTAGCTCTAAAAGGGTTGGGGGATGGGGGAGAGAGATGCAGGAGGGGGATGGGTTGTTGTTAAGATGAACTAAAAACAAAGAGATGTTAACTTAGTGGTAGAACTCTTGATTTGAGAGCTCCAAGTCATGGGTTTGATTTTGGTGAGCAATGCTAAGTTCTAAAGTTCCAATTGAATTAGACACCTTGGAGTGTACTTATATTATAATTATTTTGAGGTTTCAACACCCCCTTCCCTCCATAAAAAAAATATTCCATATACATGAAAAATCTCAATAGAGCCCATAGGGTACCAAGTTACGCCAAGTTAGTTGTAATCAAAATAAAGCGTAGATTTCTTCTTCCCATGCACTGCAAGTAGATGATTCCTACTAAAACCTAAAAAATTTAGCAATCCACACTTATCCAAAGAACTTTATATTCCTTTTAAATTCTACTATAATGACATTGCTATAGAGAAGCACCACATAGCACCATCCTTATGTTCCAAAGTAGGAGAGTATTCTAGAGAAAAATTAAGATTGACTATGCCTCAACAATCATAGCACCTATGAGCATATATAAGTGTATAATGCACATTGGTCCAAAGGATAGGAGTGTAACATATACACTTTAGGTCATCATATAAGCAACAAGACCAATGAGATGAGCATGCATGTATAACAATAGAGAGTACTAGTATGTATATAATAGACATCATCTCTTAAAAGAACTAAGATGTGTTCCTACTATGATGCATCTAATCCTAAGCCGCACTTCATAGTGAATAATAGTGGCTTGAGCATTAAAGCTAAAGCTCCTCCATAGGCCTACATATTCCCATGATGTAGTACACAAAGAATCAAAATCATGTAGTTCTTTAGTGATGGTTAAGATAGCATGGAACCTATAAGGATCTTCATACTTCTTCTAGCTCCTATTTTGAAAGGGGGGCAACCTTTTAACCATCAAAAAGGCATGCTTTTCTACACTATCCCCCACTTAAAAGAAGCGATGTTCTTAAATTTTAATTCTTTATATGTACACTTCCTAATTGTGAAGAGCAAAGTGGATATCAAGAATATTAAAGAACTTATGGTCCATCCAAAACTTGTAGACAAAAAGGTTCAATAGGTAATATCTCCAACCACAAAGCATGAATGTTAAACTCAACCTAACTTTCAATCAAGATGTAAGAATGCTCATGCAACCCAAGTTAAGAAAGAATAATGTTTGTCTTGTTTTTCAAGTAATATCAATCTTTGAATCCAAAGCAAGACTTGCTTGAAATTCAAATCTTCTTACTATAATGGTACAAATGTGTAAAAATTTGGAGGCAATTATTCCTCAATCCCCAAACTTGTACTCTCTAGTTAGAATTATGATTCCTAAAATTGTGCTCCATACTTAGAGTCATGATAAATATTTATGCTTTGTACTTGAAGTCAAAACCAAGAACATGTGCTTCCTACTCAAAGTTACAATAAAGAACATTAGCTTCCTACTTGAAGTCATGATAGAATCTTTTGCATCCTACTTGAATTCAAAATTAAGAACATGTGCTTCCTACTTAAAGTCATAATCTAGAACATGTACTTCCTACTTAGAGTTACAATATAATCTTATGCTTCCTTCCTGAAGTTACAATCAAGAACATGTGCTTCCTACTTAGATTCATAATCATCATACTCTTTTCCTCCACACACTCACACACATGCACTTTCCTTTATTTTCTTTCACTATCTTTTTTTGTTTTTTGGACATCTTTCTTTCTTTTTTTATTTCACACACACACACACATGTTGATTTTTCAATCCATCTAGGGAGTGGTAGTACTAAACTAGTCTCATTAAATCCTCTTTGATATAACTATATTGGTAGAAAATTCAATTACTAATCTTTCTTCAAGGTGGTTACATATAAAATCCCATCTCTAGTTCATTGTCATACTGAACAAAGTATTTGGCATTGAAAATAACTTTTGCCAAGGTCTCTAATAAAATAAGAACCATTTTCCAACACAATATTTATAGCCAACTAAAAGTACTATATTACATGAATAGAAGATAATCTCTTTGAGTCCTAAACTATGCAAGATATAAACTTGGGAGGAATATGGTGAACATAGAGATTTATCCATCATCATCACTCCTTGTCCAAGAGTGCCCTTACATATTTTCATGATTCACCAATTACAAGTCACCAAATTAGGCATATAAGTCCTTTTATATTTGAGCATTCATAAGTTAGTAATAATGCATATGCTATTTCATATGGGGGTAGATCATCATTCACATTTGGAACAACTATATTTTGAGTCAAATTAAATTCTAAAAGAAGAAAATTTAAATAAAGAAAATGAGATAATGGAAAATTCAAGAATTTTCATATTCAAATGACCATCAAGGAGCAAGGACATGGGGACACTTACCTCAATCATGAGATTTTCAAATAGAATAATTAGAAACACTATTAATTTTCTCCTATGTATCATGAGTTGATCCACTAATGATGAGTTGTGAGGTACCCCTACAGTCAACCATACGAATACAAGCATTTCACACATGATCCGGTCGAACTCCAAGGACCAAGTGCTTATGCACGTTAATGGAATACTCAGGGTTAATCAATCGTTGTCTTCCCAAAATTACTTGTATTGTCATGGTTGTATGGTTAAGTAAGCTTGAGGTATATGATTTTTATAGCTTTTTGTATTTTTTATGTCTTCTGCTAATAAAGGAGAGAGAGAGAGAGAAATAAGTGGCTAACTTACATTAACTATTCATTAACTAGTTTCTACATGTTCCTAACACTAGTATCTATTCCCACTTGCCATACACATCCTGAACTAGTGCAACGCTACTAGGACTACCAAACGCTAATCGTTACTGGGTTACCAAGTGCTACACGCATGCTCGAAGTAGTCATACTAAGTGTATTTGACTAAGGGGGTTGAAGGTTGAGAGAGATATTAATTAACTAGGAAAGCATTAAACAATAATTAATTACTAATTAGCTTAATCTATATGCTGCAAGGTTTATCATAAATTTCATCTCTATTGTTGTACACAAAATTGTGCTCAATTACTAATTGCTCGAATAAAGATCTATTCATTCTATGACTCCTACTATAGGCACACAGAAATAATTCTAACTCTGGAATGACAAAACTATAAGAGTCTAGCTAAGGATCTAAATCTAATTGTATGGGAACCAAGGGCACTACCTCTTATTTATAGAAGATGAGGCAGTATGCGATATCGCGTGGTGGATGTGCTATCGCGTACACAATATCACGTATGCGATATCGTAGTTCATCAACTAAGACATCATTAGAAAAGGATCCTTGGATGAGAACCCAAGTTTTGTTCCATAGCACAGAAACATGAAACAATCACATTGTAACATCAAATTATGGAGTCCTCAAGGAATTCAAAGTAAATACTATTTTGAAGATTCATGGACTCAATCATATCCAAACAAAAAAAGAAACATATTACAACAACAATTACCAATCAAATTTATTGACCTATATTTAATGCATAATGAATTCACCATATTGAACTGTTCAAAGGAATAATTGGCAGGAAAGAATATATTTCTTCTATAATTCACTAGAACCAACTTGGACACACATAATTACCTTTTATAAAGTGAAAATCATCAATAACATTCACTTGTAATACCATGTGATTTCTTAGTATAAAATTTTGAGCTTAAGAATGTTGTGTTTTATGTTAGATCTCATCCCAATAAGAAAGAACTACCTTGGAACCAATCAAAATTTGAGTCAATCAACCATTTTTACCTCAAGGAGATAACACATGATTGTCTCATACACTTATTATAATTATTTCATAATTGGATTTTCTATAAGAGCAGGATTAATATTTTCTCATTCATCTTTAACAATCTCATTTTTTGCTCATAACTACTTTGCAAAAGTGTATGAATGAGTCTTTCTCTTGAATCAAAACCTTTTCTTTTATGTCAAGTGTAATGACACTACTCTTGAGAAGCATCAATTAGCATCATTCTTAAGTCCCAAAGTAGCCAAGTATTCTAGAGCACACTCAAAATGTAATATGCCTTAATAATCATAGCACCTGTAAGCACACTTAAGTGCATAATACATGTTATTATAAAAGGTTAGGATCATAGCATATATATCTTAGATAATCATATAAGTGATAGGACCAATGAGATGGGCATGCATGTACAACCATAGAGAGTACTAGCATACACACAAGAGACATCATCCCTTAAGCTAGCTATCATGCATTGCTACTCTAATACATCTAGCTCTATGCCTTGCTTTAGAGAGAATGGGTGGTGAATTAAGCATTAAAGCTAAGGTTCCTTTGAAAGCCTACATATTTCATGTACTACATAAGGAATCAAGGCCATGTAGTTATTTAGTAATGGTTAAAATAACATAAAAATTAAAGGATCTCCATACTTATTTCAATGCTTGCTCCAAAAGGAGATCATCCTTCGAACCATCAACAAGACATGCTTTCTTACACCTATCACATGGCATTAAAGTTGGACTAAACTAGTAATATAGAAATTCAGACCATAGTCAAAAGTAATGTGCCTCATGTTTTAGTACTAAGCATTTAATTTTCATTTTCAAATGAAGTAAATAATCTCAAAAGGTAAGATATTCCAATATTTTTGAAGGCACTAAATAATGTTAATGAATTATGATTCATCAGGCTGCGATATCAGACCCCCGATATCAGATCCACAATATCGGGTACACAATATCGTAGCCCAAGTAATGATATTGGATACATGATATCGTTACTTTTGTGTGAGCCTATAAATACACATGTAGGCACATGAGAGGAGTCAGTTTTGAAATAAGTTTTAGATAAAAGTTAGTCAATCTTAGTTAGTTCTTAGTTTTTATTTCTAGTTCTTCTCAACCCTTTCCCCTAGTGCATGCTCGTAGTGTGATGATTGTAATTGTACAACATCCTTTATTTGAGTGTGATGTACTTGGACATGCACATAACCGAAAATAAAGATCGAGATTACTTCATCATTGCAGCATTCACTTAGTTTAATTACTTAATTATTATTGGTATTAAACATGAAATGAGTATGACTTAATCACGAGCATCTACGTGTGACTACTTGGTATCCCAATAGCGTACTTATTCCATGCACTTGGTAATCCCAATGGTAGTCATGCACAAGGCCTAAGATGTGTATAGATGATTAAGGAATGGATGCTCATCACACTTAGGCTAGCTTAGATTCTCTCTCCCTATCTCCTATTAGCTTAGACTCTCTCTCCCTTTCCTCTTAGCCTAATTAAAGTTATTTTCCATTGCCTCCAAGAGTAGCATTAGTTTAGGAACATATCATGCACCTCACTCTAGACTAAACCATATGTCACAAAGCCAATACTAGTCCAGGTGGGAAGACAGCAAACTGCAATCAACGAGTAACTATCTAGATACCACAACTAGCCCATCTGCAGAGTTCGACCGGATCATGTGTGAAACGCTCCTATTCATATGATTGAGCGTAGGGGTACCTCACCACTCATCATTGGCATCGTTGCCAGGGACGGTGCTAGTTATTTAGATTAGTTACATCATATAAGATCGTTGTAACAAAGTATTAATGATATATCTTTCAAAATAATAATAATAATAATAATAATTGCAAACAAGTCAGACACAAATTCACAACTATGTCTCTCTCAGAAGACTATGATAACACAACAACTAGTAGGGAAATTCATTGGAGAACCAACGAATTATATAATGATGAAGATGAAGTTTGGAGTACCCAATCTAATGTATGGGTTTCCTATGCACATAAACTAAGACAACATCATCCCAACTCATGAAGGCATAACCTACCTAATGACAATGAACCCCTACTGGCCACTAAGAGCCTAACGCATATACAAGAGGCTATTTGAATATCCTGCAGGCATCATAAGGAAAGTTGTCTACCCATGCTTGACTTAAACAACTTTCCTAATTTTTTAGGAGGCTATGATTTAGATTCGCAACAACATTTACGAGCCTTCTACGATGCTTGTGTATGGAATAACATTGATAATGGATGGAAAAAACTTAAGCTCTTTCCTATGACACTCATTGGCCACGCAAAAGTATGGTATAGGTCCTTAAAACCAAAATCAATCCAATGTTGGCCAACAATGGTAGAACTTTTCAACAAAAGATATCAAACTTATGCGAGAGTGTCAACCTTGAGGAGAAAAATCCAAGAATGGAAACAAGAGCAACATGAACCCTTGGACATGCCTTAGAAAGATATTATGCATTGTTAAACAACTACCCAAGGCATGGATTCCCTGAGGAGAGGCTAATGTACCATATCATAGATGGGCTCCATAATGAAACAAGGGAAACCCTAGGGATGTATGCCCAATGTCAACTATATGAACTACAAACCCATCAAGTCCAAGAGCTTATTAAGTGGGTAGAAAAACAAGAAGGATAAATGACTAAATGAGAGAATGTTGAAGAATCTCAATAGGCCCAAAACCTTAAATCAAAAAGGGCCCATGATAATGAATAGGAGAAATCAACTCACCCTAAGGAGGAGGAACCATCTTTGCCAACACTACAATCATTGGATGAAATTGAGGCAAAGATCAATAAGATGATGGAATGGATGCATAAAAAATGTATAGAATATGCCAACATTATTGGAGGTAGAGGCATGACGAACTAAGAAACAGGAAAAAACACCCTTAGATAATTGGAAAGAAGGGTAGAAGAGAATAAGAGCTCAACTGCCAATCATACGTATTAATGCAACATTTTCCTATACGATTACCCCAAGGGCCAATGCCCAATCTTGTCACATTTACATGAGAATTTGGGAAGGGTGTTACACCCAGAGTTCATACAGAGATATTATGTATGATCACAATTGCAACAATCCCAGTCGTGGGGGAGGCCACTCCCAAACTAGTTATACCGTTCATACCATCCAAACCTAAGTGCTTATCAACTCCAACATCTTGTTTCCCCAACTAGGTCAACATCTTCTATCTCGCCACATTATTATTATTCTCCTCAATACTATCAATCCATATCCTCTCCAACAGGACCACCACCTCATGTACATTACACTTCTCCTCAATTTCAACATTCTCATCTTTCACCTCCTTCTAGATCACCACCAATTGTTCTTGAAGGGTTTGCACCGTAGCATCAACCCATGAATGTTACTTGTGCTTCTACTATCAACAATAGCGGGAATCCTCCACAACATCATAGGCATCCCTTCTTTAGATGTGACCATAGAAAGGGACACCACAGTTCAGAAACCACTGCATCCGCTAACTCAGCACAAGTCCAACACCATGGTGCATCTTCCTCTTTGAACCCAATGCCTCATGTTACCTTATCAGTGCCACCACTTAATACTCTAACAACCATATGACCCAATGAATATAATCATGATGGGAGTCATCATGATCCTTGCATACCACCTTATGGTCACAGGTGTCATAGTGGGTCAACCACTCATCAATCGACTACATCTTATAAATTTCCCCACTATGCTTATTATAATCATGTGTGTGACCCCCACTCAGGGTACATTCCAACCACCACATCAAAAGACACCCAGTCGTTCAGATATGGCCGGATCCCAATACGTCCAACATGCAAGGATCCCAACTTTTCATTTATTAATCCTTGCAATGCTCAACCATTTAGTTATGGAGGGTATCCTCCATTCTAACAAGCAAGACTAATAAATATTTTTCATTTTCTTTAGTTTTATAATTTTTTGTTTTCCAGTTTTTCATTTTTCAATTTATTGTTTTATCTTTTTATCTTTTTGTCTTTTTGTATTTTTTATATTTTTAGAAGTAATCTCATCTATGAATAAAACACTCATGTGACTCGTTGGTTGAGGTTTTGTTCTATGTTATCAATTTTTAGGTGACTAATTATTTGGACAGCGAGCCCACAACATCCACCCACCCATTCTATGAATAAGAGGTTCTACCTTGGTTACAATAATATTCCTAATCATTAAAACCTAGAGTAATTTTTGTTCATTATTCCCATAGCGAAAAATGATGGACTAAGAGGGAATGACCAAGGTGTAACATCAAGGGGACTTGTGGATTCTCTTTGGTGACATCTGTAGGAGTTATCATGTAGCTTGGTTGTACTAAGATCCTTGTAGATCTAACGAAAGACAGAAGTAAGAGTAATCAAAAGGCACTCAACCAGCAAAATAATGATATTCTAGGGGGTCCCACTAGAAAGACATGCACCCATGCCTGAAGGTTGGTGGATTCTCTAGATTAATTATTCAAAAAAATAAGTGCCACAAAGCAAAATCAGTCCTCCCTTGAACAAAATGCCAAGTGATCGTACGCCTTGTTGTCACAGTGCTCTCATGGTTGTGTATCATTGGGATGACACAATGCGATGTCACTAATCAGAGGAATGGACTTGGTCTTGATTTTGGAGTGACGGGCTAATGACACACTAATCATGCATGACACACAGGATTCATTATGCCCTAGGTCAATTACCTCATGTCCTAATTTCTGCAATCCCTTCTACAATTCGCCTCATCCCACTATTCATGTAATTGTGACTTGTGTCTTGGGTAGCATGGAACTCATATCTCATCACAATGGTATTTACATGTGTGTGTTTTGTGGAATTAGTGTGGATTACATTTCACTCTTTTTGTGCCTACAGACATTTTAAGGTGATGTTACACAAGGGCATTATAGGTTGGAACCTACTTTGGGGAGGACCCACTTGCATGAATTTTGTAATTTGTACTTGTTGCACACCCCCACATCACTTTATACCCTTTGAGTATTGCATCACCAACAATATTCTTTCCCTCACCATCATCCTTCCAATTCAAAAATTCCTAGGTACTAACACATGCCCTTTTTCCTCATACTCTTCATGACCTTCATTTCCAGATTTTACATCATAA
Source organism: Gnetum montanum (assembly GCA_015680685.1). NCBI lineage: Eukaryota > Viridiplantae > Streptophyta > Gnetopsida > Gnetales > Gnetaceae > Gnetum > Gnetum montanum. The sequence goes on along the minus strand of MNCI01036144.1, from coordinate 406,968 downwards.
TACTTTTTCGGTGACATTAGGCCTGATCAACATTACCCTAGAGCCTTCACATTGACCTAAAGTCTTTAGTTTACACTGTCAAATTTCAAAAAAATTATCAATTATTCCAAATACCCTATTTTCATTAGGCTACAATATCAAGTCCCTGATATCGCATCTGACATGATATTGGGACTGCACTATCGCATACAAGATATCGGGTCCTATTAACCTATATATATGCCCCCACCCCCATCCCCCCGCCCCCACTACCCCCCCTCCCCCTCCCCCCCCCAGTGAACATCAACATCATTTGCAACTGTTCATGTGGGGGAGTTTTTCAAATTTTCTTCTACGACTTGCAACCTATGCACCTCTTGATCTATTGGCCATAACTCGCTTGCTAGCACTCCAATTTACATTTCATTCAAACCTATCTAACCCTGGAGTGTTCAGCTTAGTCATGGGGGAGGGGTAAACTCTAAATTGCTCATAAATTTTTTGAAATTCTTCATCGTCCAAAGAACACTATTAAGGGTAATTAGCTCTAAAAATAATAAAAATGAGCCAAAAACAATTTCATCTCCTTATCTATACTGGGAAATTAAACTTTGAAACCACCTAAGCAAAGTGGGCCAAATATTAAAGCCTTTTGAGGACATTTCCATAAAATTTCTACCTTTAAATCACATGGAATAAGTAAAAAATTCATTAAGGCAAGAAGTAAGGTATAATTTAACTTTTACAAACAACCTTAATAATGATTGGCCCCGTGTGATTGTAGATGGCCCCAAAGCATGGACAACAAGAAGGTCCCTCTCAAGGTGCATCTAAGTGACCTAAGAGAGGTAGAGGATAGGCATCTACCGAACAACATACAGAGCAGGAGGCACAATCATTCAGTATCCATAAAGAGACTCTTGCTACTATACAATCGGGAATCAGGACAAGCAGATGGTGGAGCTACTGTAGCACCTAAACAGGCACAACACCTCATGTTATCCCTGGAGTGTGTGTAGGCCATCTATGAAAGGTCCACATCAGCTGCAGTGATCGTGGAATTGAACTTTGGATCCTTCATGGAATTTGCTCCTAAGGTCATTATGGACCAACTCAAGGGTCCCCATTATGGCCTATCCTCTTCGAAAGCAGTGCTTGGTACTTAGGAGAAATGTACCAATTTCGGCACAATAAAGAAGAAGGCACCATAGTTGACATTGGTGGTGTGTCTATTGATTTTTCTGTGAAGGCCATTTTGAAAGTGTTAAACCTTCCGAATACAGGGCTAAAAGTTGCTCACCTATCCACTCGCTCTAACATAGATGTGCGAAAGGTGTGGTTGAAGAGGGCGTATGGTAAAGAAGATAAGACATATGAAGAGCTGACGCTAGAAGAAAGGATATACTTCAAAAATTGGAACTTATCACATCTTCCCCACAAGAGGACTAAAATTTCAACATATGTGGCAAGAGGAAGTGTGATATTGATGGGAAAGGTTAATGCTAACCTACCTCATCTATATCTCATGGAGATCTTAAGGTGGTTCGAAGAATGCAAGATAGGGAAGTTCACGTTGCCCTTCCCTTGTCTCATCAAAAAGCTGTGCAAGCATGCTGGTATTCTGGGGTACACCAATGGTGTCCCCAGAAGAGCCCAAAATGCTTCATTTGCTAAACTGCTAAAGCCACCAGCTCCAAGAAAAAGTGCTAGTGAGATGTTGGAGTTAGAGAAAGAGCAAGAATAGATGGTAGGATCCACTACAACTCAAACTGCAGTGCCTAGCCAACTCCCAAGCTCAAGGCCCAGTCAACAACAAAAAGCAGGGCCCAGCATAAGCTAGCAAGACCAACCGCCACCACCACAGGATTATCGACTGTCAATGAGCCATCTCAGGACCATTGCTAAGATGGTCAGTTGGGGTAGTCGTGATGATGCTAATCTCTTTTGCATCATTGATGATACCGTACAGCCCATTGTCTCTAAAGATTGCACATAGGGAGAGGTGTCCATTCAAATAGAAGGAGGAGCGACTCAATGTCACAACAGATCTCAGGGAATGCTGCATCCTTTCGGGTGCAATTAGAGACTGGTGAAGGGACCACAATGATGGTCATGCAATACTAGGATGTAGCAGGAGCCATAGAGGTGGTTGTAGATCACATCAAAGAATCCTTTAGCATCCCTATTGTGCCACTGGTAGACTTCACAGGAGCACGTGATGCTCAAACATTGGCCAATTCCTTGATGATCTTACAGAGCATGAGGATGTGCTTGATCGGTTGCTATAAACAGGAAAAGTAATGACATCCTTGTTTGACATTCCACAAGATGTCACAGTAGCACAATCAAACCTCATCTCTACCAAGGGAAAGCTAGTCATGGCAAAGATTAGGGCTGAGCATGTACAAGCATAGTTAGCAAGACTCCAAGAAAAGCTTGTAACCCTGCAAGCTGCACAGTGGGACCCATCTCAATTCATTCCCATAGACCAGCTAGACACCTTCAGGATCGAGCAACTAAATAAACTTTTTGTGGATAATAAAAGAGTGGTAGAGGAGAAAGAGAAGGCCAACTAGGATGCCACTAAGGCACAAGTGCAAACCTACGCACACGCCAAGGCACTTAGAGCCTTACAAGAAGAGAATAAATAGCTTGCTACTGATAATCTTCGATTGACTGCTACAAAGAAATAGAAGAATGTTCTCGAAGAAAAATTTCAATAGTTATGAGAACAATTGATTAGGGTCAACCAAGAAATAAACCATTTGGCAAAAGAGAATCGAACCCTCTTAATGGAGGGGGTACGCGTAATCCATTAGAAGATGACCATCGAAATAAGTGTGGGCCAAAACAATGCCAAGCGGCACAAGAAGTTAAAGGAGCATTTTCAAGACCAGGTGGGAATGTACAAGGAATTCAACAAGAACGAGATCCATATGGCTAAGGCGCACATCAACACTTTTAGTGCTCAACATACTTATTGGTGGGTCATATTGGACACATATGCATTTGGCCACTAGGCGGAACTTAAAAGCCAGGACCTACAAATTCAGGATCTCACAGAGTACACGGAATTGCCAAATCTATGGTATACCAATCTAGCCATGTTAATAGCAAGATGCCCGAGGACAGAGCTCGAGAGGCAAGTAACTACCACCTATGCCAAATATGAAGCAAAATTTGTAGAGCACAAGAAAATGTTGCAGAGACTAGAAGTTGCAAATTCTAAACTAGAGGTGGTTAAAGCAAGCTACCAAGGACAAAAAGATGTCACAGCAAACTTGGCTCAATGGCTTATAGATTTTCAGGAGTACAGGGACAAAGCCAGAGCCTACAAGGAGGAACAATGGTTGTTTATGGCCTGGTATGTCAAAGCAAACAAAATGTTTCCACAACTATTGTGCCCATGGAGGGTGTTGACTCCATCAAACATTGGAACATCAACATGGATGACACAGGATCCCTGAACAGAAGAGGAAAATCTTCAAGCACTGCTTCAACGTCATCAAATTCCAAAACCTGGAGCACAAGACAAGGGGAAGAAACCCATGGAGGAGCCACCATCACCTGGAACCACATGAGTTCCACAAAATTTTGTAATTTTCCATTTTTTGTTGTGTCCTAATTTTATTCTATTGAGTTCTCCACTACGGCATGAATAAACTCCCCGTTAGTCAATAATCCCATACGCATCCACTATGTAATCAATGGGGCATGTTCTCATTTTGACTCAAGGACAAGTTTTCATTCAGTCATGGGGGTATGATGAATTGTGATTCATTAGGCTGCAATATAGGACCCCCGATATTGGATCCATGATATTAGGTACACGATATCATAGCCCAAATAACAATATCAGATCCACGATATCGTGACTCCTATGTGAGCCTATAAATACACATGTAGGCCCATGAGAGGAGTCAGTTTTGAAATAATTTTTAGATAGAAGTTAGTCATTCTTAGTTAGTTCTTAGTTTTCATTTCTAGTTCTTCTCAACCCTTTCCCCTAGTGCATGCCCACAGTGTGATGATTGTAATTGTATGGCATCCTTTATTCAAGTGTGATGTACTTGGACACACACATGACCAAAAATAAAGATCAAGATTACTTCATCATTGTAGCATTCACTTAGTTTAATTACTTAATTATTATTTTTATTAGACACAGAATGAGTATGACTTAATCATGAGCATCTACGTGTGACTACTTGGTATCCCAGTAGTGTACTTAGGCCATGCGCTTGGTAATCCTAGTGGTAGTCATGCACAAGGCCTAAGATGTGTACGAATGATTAAGGAACGGATGCTCATTGCACTTAGGCTAGCTTAGCTTCTCTCTCCCTATCTCCTATTAGCTTAGACTCTCTCTCCCTTTCCTCTTAGCCTAATTAAAGTTATTTTCCATTGCCTCTAGGAGTAGCATTAGTTTAGGAACATATCATACACCTCACTCTAGACTAAACCATATGTCACAAAGCCAATACTAGTCCAAGTGGGAAGATAGTGAACTGCAATCAACGAGTAACTATCTAGATACCACAACTAGCCCATCTGTAGAGTTCGACCGGATCATGTATGAAACGCTCGTATTCATATGATTGAGTGTAGGGGTACCTTGCCACTCATCAAATGTAATCTTCTTTAAAGATGCAGTGAGGAAATGTAATAGGCTAATTCTAATCAAATATTTGAAGGGAATGTAACCAATTCCATATCTATTTAGAAAAGGAACAATCCTAAAAAATGAGTGAATGAATGCTTTATTTGACATATAGCACATGTAGAAAACTAAAAGCCTAAGAGGTTAAGGTTATGTTCAATAAAAAGATCTTGATGAATTAAGGATCATAAAAGAAATTGATTCTTTGGTTGGGCCATCGAACTTCAAATCCTATGTAAAGTAGCTTTCTAATGATAATCCTCTACTTGAACATTCCATCATGTGTTTAAAGTATAGTATTGAAAATCACTTAAGTGACACTATGAATATTGTTATTATATTGGAATCATTGTACTTTATTGCTAATGCATTTGCAATGTAACAAATAAATTAAAAATAATAATGATGTGTTATCCTAGTAGTAAGTTTCTTGATTTAGAATCTCCAAGTTATGGGTTCAATTCTGGTGGGCAATGTTGAGTTAAAAAGTCTTAATTTCACAATGTGTCTTAGGGGTTAATATTATTTATTTATTTATTTATTTTGACATCTTAAAAAATAAGTTACAAACATTTGTATGTGTTGAAGAACACCAATTAGTAGCTGATTATGTGTAGGAAATCAAAAATATCAATAAAAATCAAGAAAAATATAATACTAAAAGCACAAAAAAACCTTCAAAATATGATTTTATTAATATATATGTAATGAAAGCTTACTCTTTCTCTACAACACTGTAATTCATGCTTCTGATATAACATTCTATGATTGTATTACATCTTTATTGTAATATATTTCACTCAATATAATTTGGATGGTAAGTACCTTTTCTCTATCTTTTACTTACTATCATTTCTCTATTAATTTTATAATTCATAATTTAACAAGGATTTTGCACAAGAAATTTATAAATTGTAGAAAAAATATTCAATTTTATTATTAAGAATTGCATACACATCTTGCACGAAGAATTTTTTTTGTTCTAAATAGGGCCTTAATTTTTTTATGATTACTTATGCAAGCTTCAAAACAATTCCTTTATTTTTTGAATAGAATATGCAACGATTTTATACTACAAGTAGATTACTATTTTATCCTTTCAACTTCTAGTGTCTATTTCTAATTTCTTTACATATTTTTATTGTATAATTTCTTGGTCAATTGAATGATATTAGCCAGTAAGGGAAAATTTTAATGATCTTAGATAGGTACAAGAAAACTTCCATCGATATGAACGGTTATAACTTTGCAAGTCGTATGTCTTGTATATAAGATCTACCTATAGATTTTAATGGAAGCATAAAGTTTAATTCAACAAGAACAAATAATGAATCTTACTTTGTTTCATTTTACTAGATGATTTTTTGGATGAAGTTGTTAAATATTTCTTAAAATTCTATGCTTACTACTAGGTTTTTTACCTAAAGAATTTCACTTGCATCAATTTTGAATGATTGAATGAAAACATATATAACTTATAAAAGTATTTTCTTTATTCACAAATATTACTAATGTGATTGGAAGAATGCTCTTTTTGAAAAAAAAAACAAGTGGTTTCTATGCTTGGCCAACTCAAAGTGTTTTTGTAGAATTTGATTTAAATAAGAACTTCCTCCTTCTATAGAGCTAGCTTATAAAGGAAAGATTTTAAAAGAAACATTTACTTATCTTATCCACTTTAATGCATATTTTTATTATCATGAACCATTTTACAAGGTATTTGATTATCCTAAACTAATCACCAAAAGAGCTATTAAAATTAAATTGATATAAAAAATTTAAAAACTAGATACTACTTTTAAAAATTCTAAAAAAGAAATCAAGACTTCATCAAATAAAATATTAAAAAGTAGATGAATTCCCAAGAATATAGATAAAAAAAAGATATTATAAGAAAAAACTAGAGAGGGTATCAACTTTGAATTCCATTATTCAAAAACACACAAGTTACTAAGTGATTATAAAATATTTTCAAGATCAAATGGAATAAAGTAACAAATCCTATGTTGTAAAATCATAAAGCATAAAAACTTAGGAACTATATAAAATATGACTTACCAAAAGTAATAGTGAATTTTTTTTAATTTTGAGCAAGTGAATTCTTTTTATTTTATATTAGATATTAAAGAAGGAACCATGTTGGGCATTGAGCCCTCATGAAATTCATCTCTTGAAATTTTTGGAGGTTGTCAAATCCTCAATATCATTCTCAAAATTTTAATTTTTTTGTGTCTTCAAGAATTTGCAATTGGAGGTTTGAATTTAATTTTAATAGCTAAATTTTTTATGTCTATATAAAGTTACTTTTTTAATCATCATGAAGTTCGGAAAGGTTATGTACTTCTTTATGTTGCTCAAAAATGTTCTATATATATTATTGATTCTAGTTGTATCTTACAAATGAAAGATGTTTGGATTTACTTAAACATTTTTTATATTTGTAGTATATATGTTATCATGTTCCCATTCTCAAATGATGCCACTACATAATAAAGATGGTAACTATTCATAACAAATATTGTAATTATTTTATTAAGACCCAAAAGGGCAAGCTATAATTAAGACATGAAAGGATACATTGTAATAATAGTCATGTCTATTGATATGACCTTCTATGGTTTGACCTAACGTATTTATACCTGGGCATTAGAGGTCATATCAACATAGAGTTGTGGAGTAGGTGAAGGTTAGTAACAGGTGCCAAGTGAAGTGGGGCAAGAAGATGATTGGCCATTTCTCTTGGCAAGTTATAGGTCTAACCATGGTAGTAGTGTTGGATTATCTTTAAGGGATAAATATCAAAGGAAGGTAACCCTAAGAAACTCTAGCATGACCCAAATACACTATTCCACAATCAATAAAGCATTTTTTCTTTGTTCTTCTATATTTTCCTTGTTATTTCCTTTATGCATAATGTCAAAGGTTACATATATTTGACATTTATCATGACATTTAGAAATAGGATATCATGCATGCTTCATGTGATTTTCAAAAAGTGTTTTTCATTGGAATCAATTTAATAATGATATTTTCAATGATGTTTGGTTTATTTGTGAAGATTTTAGTATGTTGCAAAATACCTTTGATAGAATATAATGTGTATCTTTCATTTTTTAACAAGATGAATTGAGACCTTACTCTTCTTTTATAAAAAAATCTTTCACTTTCAAATCCTAATAGTGGTGATAATCATGGCGATCCATGCTTATTTACTTGGTTTAATTATAATATCAACATAGTTTATTTATTTAAGCACATCTGGAATGTAATCACTTAGATCACCTTCCTATCAATTTTTCTACTCAAATAACAAGCAATATGAATCTTTTCTTTATTCTTTCTATTGCAAATATTGTTTTTTATCTGATAAAAATTTTTAGATATTCTTTTTTGATGCTTAAAAATTGGTTAAGAGATTAGCAAATTTTAATGAATTCATTGAAATACAGAAATGCTATTATTTACGATATAAAAATTTTAAAATATTTTGGTAAATTCTTGACTAAAATTTTTTAAGTTATCACCCTTTAAAGTAGATATAAAATTTATTAACTTGCAAAATATCTATCTCATAGCCCTCATGATAAAAATGTTCAATAGCAACTTGTGAACCTCTAACAATAGAAAAACCTTTTTAAGACCACAAAGATTAAGGTGATTTACTTGAGCATTAGTTCATCATGATCTTTTTCATCATCATTCTAGTCTTATCCTAATAAAATAGGATTGACTACATAGATGAGCAAAACCCTAACCTCTTTAGGTGGTTGTGCCCAAGCTAAAGACTAACCTCTTTGACCAACTACATTAAGGATCAAACCCACCTCTTTCAACTTGAGAAATAAGTATCTTACCATTACTCCAAATGAGGAATAAGAATTGTAAGCATCACTTATCTTAGTTAAATACATAGGATAAATCATTAACAAAATTCTTCAAGCTTTTAAAAAAAATCCTAGAATAAGTTGTTAAATAAATAAAATTCATATTAATGGTGATATTTTCTATACTTCTATAGATATTTTATATGCCTTCTTTTATCATTATTTAGATGTGTTCACTTCATAAGGTATTGATAAAGAGGATCTAAATTTTTTTTCTATGATTCCTACTTTATTTTGGAAGATGATGACATATTAACTATACATCATTCTAAATAAGTTTTATTTTCCATGGCTAATGGAAAAGCTTCTAATCTAGAAATTCTACACTATAAGTTTTATAAATAGTTTTTGGATGATATTATTTTAGATTTGTTAAACATGTATAAAGATGATCTTTCTAAAGGTTTTCTTGGTCAAATGATTAATCAAAGTCTAATAAAACTTAAAATGAAGTTAGGTAATATATTTGAGATTACTAATTGAAGGCCTATTACTTTCTTAAGTTATAAGATTTTTGCTAAGGCTTTTTATTTTAAAGTTCAAAGGCTTTTTATTCACTTCAAAGTGATTTATTTTGAATAATTTTTTCACAGTTGTAGCAGTTGATGAGTGGCTAATATATCTAACACCCAACTATATGATCTACAAGTATCACAGTAGACTGTATCATAATCCATGGATGAGACTAGTGAAGTATCTAGATAGTTGATTGTGAATTTCAGGTTGCTATCTTCCTACTTGATGTAGTAGTAGCTCTTTATCTTTGTGTGGTTTAGTCTATGGTGATGCATACGATTATGATGTTATTCAATTTTTAATAAAACTAAGTAAAAATATAGAAATTAGCTAAACTAATTTAATGTAAAATAAAATAAATTCAAAGCTATTCTATAGTTATGAGTATTTTATTTTCGATCTTCCATACATGTCTTAAACTATTTTATTATTTCTAGGATTATAAAGAGATTTGCTACTAGGCACACTAAGTCATATCATTGCTGGAATTACTAGATGAAGAGAAACTAAGTTTAAGATTGGTTGCATTCATTCCTTCATATGACTAACATATAATGGAATCTTAAATATTATACTAAGAAAATAGTAAATAATGAGGAAATTAAATGTTGAAAATTAAATCTTTTCTAAGTTGAATTATTATAATGAAATAAAGTCAATCTTAAAATTTATTATCATTCATGGAATATATCTATGTGCATTTCACTCGAATAAAGATGTACACTTGACTTGATGCCATACTATGAGTTCTTGCTAATTACTCTAGAAATTGAGAAAATAAACTAATAAACTTTGGCCACCTACTTACTAGTGTTGCAATGCACATGAAACCTATTTTGCTTGGGAAATTTCTTAATATATCATTTTCACAAGTAATTATTAGAGCATTGATAAAAATTAACATTATCAAGAAAAAGTTATTCATGTCATTGAAGATCAATTGGTGTGATGTGAATTGATATGTTTGGTACCATTTTCAATTTGAACATATTGTTGGACATTGCGAAAATGGTCAGAATTAATATAGGATACAACTATATCATAACAAAATGCTAGAATTAATTATAGATTATTGACATAAATCTTGAGTTTTGAAAGTATGATCCATTTGAATTGAAGAACATTTCTCTTAGATCTTTGATGAGTTTGACTACCACTAATGCACAAATGATAAATCTAATGATATTTAATTAAAAGAATAGAGAAATTATGTAGATCTAATAAATAAGATGAAAGAGTAACTTGTGCACATCTAAAAATGCATAGAATTTAACTTGAAATTTAAAATTCATGATGAAATCTAATTCTTTGAGTATTTTAGATATTTAAATAACTACAATTCAACTTATCTATGAGATCTTTAAAGTAAAATTGATAAAATAATAATAACTATGATAATCTTTAATCATATCCAATGAGATATGCTTGAAATCTTCAAAGTGAATGACGAAAAATGTGATTGGTACTAGGAATTATGTAAGAACTATGAGAATTATAAGATCTTATGAGATAAATGTGAGAGAACTAAAAATTCTTCTATTTCTTACTTCTTTAAACATTTGATGCTTGAAATTAACAATACAAAAGGAGAAAACAGTGTGTCATTTGTTGAGGTACAAGGGGACATCTCTATTTATAGCATTGGTTAGCCAAAAGTTTCTATTTAAGGCATGTTTATAAAAATTTTTACGTAAGACACGTAACCATTAGCCTAACCTAAAGATTATAACATAACAAACAAAAGAATAAAGAAATGAAATAAAAGTACATAAACAAAGGCATAAAAGAAACATTCCATCCATACAAGCACTTAACAATCCCTCTTTTAGCATGGAATGAGAGGATTACATTACTTTGGCCTTCATCTTCATTTTGGTTATCCCAATCTCTTACATGTGTTGATGTAGTTTGATTGATGGAATAGGCTTTGTGAACATAACATTCAATTGATATATTTTTTAAAATAACTATGCTTTACGATTCATCTTTTGACTTTATCTTTAACAAAAGTATACATGATGCAAATATGCTTTTATTTTTTGTGTACAACATGTTCTTTATAAAAATCTATGATTGTTGTATTATCTACAAATTGATCAAATGAAGTGTGAACATTTAACCTAATATGTAAGAGCAGCTTTTTTATCCAAAGAATATGTTGAAGATACCAAAAAATGAAGATAAATTTTTCCTCAAATGATAAAGGACTAATTGAATTTTGCTTTCTTGCTTTCCAATAAATGGGATTTAGTCCATGAAAAATAAGAGATCCTAAAGTGGACTTTCTATCATTCAAATTTTATACCCAATCAACATCACAATATTATGAAATTTTAACTATCCTTTTATAAAATGTATTCCATAATCATAAGTTTCTTTTATGTACTTAAGCACATGGTTGAGGAGATTCATATGGAAGGCTCTTGATCCTTGGATAAATCTTGAAAGATATGAACTAGGAAATTTCATATTAAGCCTAATTTAACATTCATATCTTAATGAACCTATTATTCATCTATAGTATGTAATGTGGATATCAAGTAGACAAATGTGCCATCTCTATAATGATGGGATTTTTTTCATTGAGTTTTAGCATGTTTGAAGGTGTTTTAAACTTATTTTGATGAGTTCAGGGGCTTCTAGGATCAATGTGGACTTGTTTGGAGGTTTCTTGATGTTCTAGGCCTCATAAGAAGCATCTTTATTTTTGACCTTGGCAAAATATACATCTACTTTGCATGATAGATGTCTACTCTGGGAGAAAAGATGTCTTCTGTATTCAGTATATGTCTACTCCTACTTCTAAATGTCTTCTATGTCAAGGATAACTTTGGAAAATACATCTTCTACACCCAAACGACATCTACTTTAGACATCTCTGTACTTGAGAAAGACATCCTCTCTTCTTTAAAGACATCTTATACAGATTTCAGTGGACTTCAAATTCAATTGTAATGTTGAGGAAAGATGAAAGGCTACTTGAAAAACTATAAAAGAGCATCAAGGCCTAAGCTTACGGGTGAAGATAAGAGGAAAGGTCTCAAAAGTGTGAGCTGAAGAGAAAGCCTCTAAGGTGCATCTAAAGAGATAGGTGGAGAGTGATTTAAGAGAGAAGTGCATGTTGCTCATCTTGAGCACTCTTATTCATGTTGTTATGAGTCATTTTTTATCCTTGTGTGGATAGGAGAAGAGAGAGCCATTATTAATTAGCTTATTCCTTATGTGAAAGAAGTGTGATTATGAGGATCTTCAATGTTGTCTATCCTCAGGAATTATGTGTTTCTAGCTTTATACTTGAATTTCAACCAAGGCATAAGAGTTATGCTTCTTTTCATTTTTTTTAATTGCATGTTATTGTGACAATTTTGTAGGATTTGGCTTCAATTTGGGGTGTTAGGACCTAGAACTCATGAGATTGGTATTAGAGCAAATGTTTGAAGATAATTTACTCAAGTTGGAGAGTCCTCTACATCACCACATAAGAAATTCAAACATCTATAGTGTCATTTCAGTTTGTAACTTGAATTAATATAACTTCTATACTTAATTAGAATTTTATGAAACTCCTTTTAGTTTCTTAAAGTGATTAATTATATTGGGTATTGAAAATTATTATTATTTGAGATTCCCATTAGCTTTGAATAGGTAGGATTTTTAATAATTTTTAGAATTATATTTTGGGTTTTCTAATCTTGAGATGAATCTATTTGGGTACTTCAAAATTAATTGTGGGTACTATTGATTTCCTTGAATTTTCTTGTAGGTATTTGAAAATTATTTTCATATTTTTGAGATTAGTTGTAGATATTTTTATTTAATCCTCATAACTTGGAAAGGAGTTAGGATATTTTTTCTCTGAACGTGAACAAGGATTATGGGTATTATCGTTATTATGTTTCTTGGGATTGTGTTACAATTTCAAGTATGACACCCAAGAAGAAATTAGTCTAGGGTTTAGCCAAGAACATGGAAGAATAGAAGGATGCTCTTGAAGTTATTGTGAAAAGAATAGAGAGGTTATCTTCTAGCCATCAAGGAAGGAAGAAAGATGAAGGATTTGATGAAATAGAGGTCAATGAAAAAAGGAGTTCTCTAGCATCTCTTATTGGGCAAGGAAACACTCAATATACTAATAGTTCAAGGGAGGAAACCAAGAGATTCATCAAAGGGACCCAAAGATCTTCAAAATCCAAGATGATATATGTTGCTAATCAAGGGAATTCCTACCTCATGAATCATGAAGGATTAAGGATCAAATCCAAAAGAAAGACAACGATCAAGGAACTTCTTCAAGGAGAATCAAGAGTACTAATAGAAGGTATGATACTCATTCTTTTTTTAATTGTTGCATGTCTTGTGGCAAGGCAAATGAGATTCTAAGACAATTTATATCATAGAAGATAGGTGAGTCTTTTAGCCAAGATATGTGGAAGAATATTTATCTTGAAGCTATTTTTGACAGATAGTTCGATGAAGCTATGGAGGAGATTTTACCTTTTGAGTTGGTAAATCCAAAATGCAATGAAGAACTTTTTGGTGATTTCCATGAAGGGGAGGAACCATTGGAATTGGGGACCTCTATTTGAGATCTTGAATATTAAATCTTTAATAAGATTGGATAGCCATATGTGAAAGATCAAGATAAACCAAAGATGAATGAAAGAAACTATGGAAAGGTAAGTGATTCTAAGCTTTAACTTGTAGATGGTAGTAAAATCTCTCATGTGGAAGCCCGTTTGCTAGATGCTAGTATTTCATTTCAGCTTGATAGTGGTTTATTCAAAGGAGATCATAAGCATCATGATCATTGTGATGATTATGATGATGTTGTCAATCATGTTCTATTTGATAAAACTAATGTAACTTTTGATGTCATTTTTAGTAAGAGCAAAGCTAATGATGGTAATGAATTTGATTTTGTATGGGATAATAATGGCTATGGTGGTAGTCATGGTGGAAAGGTCATTATTGATGTAGGCAAGAACATTAATATTGTCTTAATTTTTCAAAATTTGGAGATAATTGCTATTGATTATAGCAATGATGAATTTGTGAAATGTGTTGATGACCTTAATTTTCTTGGCTATGAAATGGATAAGTAACATGAAGATAATCCTAGTGGTTATGATGATAATGATGGAAGGAAGCTAAATGGTAGACTTTCAAGCAGTAAGAAGAAGAAGGTGAAGAAGATTGAAAAGAAGGAAATAAGAAACATTTATTTAAAGAGACATAACCCTTTTGAATTTTTTCACTCTCCTTTTCACATTCCCATTCCCAAATGATGTTGCTACACAACAAAGATGGTGCCTCTTTATAACAAGTGTTATCGTTATTGTAACAAGACTTGAAAGCATAGTTGTAATTAAGATCCAAAAAGATGCATTGTAATAACGAATGTGACTCTTGAGATAACCTTTGGGAATTTGGCCAAAGGCATTTATACCCAAGCTTAGAGGTTGTGTCAAGCATGGAGTGGTAGAGTTAGTATAAGCACGTCACAGGAGCCAAGTGAAGTGGGACTAGAAGTGGACTAGCCATCCCTTCTCATTGGTTATAGGCCTAACTATGATGGTTATGTCAGATTGCCTCTAAGGGATAGATGTTGAAGGAAGAAAACCCCAAGAAACACTCTTAGAGCATGATCTAGATACACTATTCCATATCAATAAAGCATTCTTTTCTTTCTTTTTCTGCACATTCTCTATTATTTCCTTGATGCATAATGTGGAATATTACATATATTGATGTTTGATATATTGTCTTCTTACACATAATGTCTAATATAACATATATTTGATGTTTTCCATGACATCTGGGAATGAGATGTCACACTTCTTTTGTTGTAGGTCATGAAAGAGATATATGAAATTTGATGCTCTCAAGACGGAAGCATGGACTAGCCTTTAAGAGCAAAGAATAGATCCATTTTTTCATGTAATTTTCCATCATAATGTAAGAAGAAAATTATGCTAAGGTATGTATATGTATCAATGTGTGTTATGCATACATTGTGTTGTATGTTTATATGTTTGTATAATAAGTGGTGGATGATACAGATAAAATGTTATGAATTCTAACCATTCCATGTGTGTTATGATTTTGTAGTATATCTATTGTGGCCTATGTGAGATGGAAATAGCTATTCCTAGTGTAAAGGCCTCTTGTGTAAGAATCAAGATTCCTTTTAAGGGAAAGGGTCCTGATGTGAACATCAATTAGACCAATGTGTCATCTCTCCAATGATGGAATCTTTTCATTAATTCTTGGAATTTTTGCAGGTGCTTTGAGCTTATTTTGATGAGTTCAAGAGAATCTAAGATTAATACATACTTGTTTGAAGGTATCTATATTTTCTAGGCCTCAAAATAAGCATTTGTATTTTTGACACTAGAAAAATAGATGTCTACTCTATAAGGTAGATGTTTACTTCATAAGATAGATGTCTACTCTAGGATAAAAGACTTCTTATCTAGGAAGTAGATGTCTACTCCTATTTCCAACATTTTTTATGTGAGGGTTACCTTTAGGAAAGATGTCTTCTACATCCAAAAGACATCTACTCTGGACATCTTTACACTCGGGAAAGAAATTTTCCCCTTTTCAAAGACATGTTATACAATTGTTAATGGACTTCAAATTCAATTGTAATGTAGAGAAAAAGAAGCCACTTGGAAAACTATATAAAGACATCAAGGCCTAACCTTAAGGATGGAAATAAGAGAAAAGGTCTCCCAAGTATGAGATGAAGATAAATCCTCCAAGGTAGCTCTAGAGAAAGAGAGGTAGAGAGTGACTTAAGAGAGAAGTATGTGATGCACATATTAAGTACTCTTGTTCATGTTTTTGTGAGCCATTTTTTTGTCATTGTATGGAGATGATGAGAGAGAGCCATTATTGTTTAGCTTATGTCTTATGCAAGATTAGTGTAATTTTGAGGATCTTGAGTGTTGTCTATCCTTGGGAATTGTATGTTTCTAACTTTGTACTTGAATTTCAAGAAAGAATAAAGAGTTTTGATTCTTTTATTATTTTCAATTATGTAATCTTGTGAAAAATTTTTAGGGTTTTCTTCAATTTGGGGTGTTGGGACCTAGTTCTCACTAGTATGAGACATCAACAAGTGGTGATTTATCTTTCAAATTAAGCTTTCATTCTTTAAAAAATTGTGTAGAAGAACTTTCATTATCTTGCATACCATAAAATAGCTTGAGCATACTTATTTTAATGAATTTCAAATGAAATTTATTTTTCAATTTCAATTATAAAAGAATATTATAAGCCTATATCTTTCATTTTAAGTTCTTTCATCATTCTTAAACTCAACAACCAAACTTTTGGTAGTTCCAAAAAATACTAAATGATCCACATATATTGGGATCAAAATGAAATCATCTCTAGCATGTTTATAAGAGAGTGAAAGCTTAGAGGTATGTGATTTATGTCCATTAATTAAGAGAAAATAATTTATTCTATCAAACTAGGCTCTTAGTACCTATTTTAATCCAAATAGGGATTTTGTAAATTTTAATTTGTTGCTTTCTTCTTAATTAATGATAAAACCTTTAGGCTGCTCTAAATATAATTTCTCTTTTAAGTATTCATTAAGGATTTTGAATTGACATCAATTTGATGAATTCTAATACCATAATTTACAATAATTAAGAAGATGAATTTAATGGTCTCAAATCTTACTAGAACAAAAATATCATTATTATCAATATTCTTTTATTTGAAGCCTTTTATAACCAATCTTTCTGTGTATGCTATAATTTCATTTTTCTCATTGAATTTGATCTTGAAAATCCATTTTGCATTATTGAATTTCTTGCCTTTAGACCTTTTTATAAGATTCAATGTTTGATTCTTCATGATAACATTATATTCTTTCTTCATTTCTTCTTTCGAAATTTCTCCTTTAAGAGCCTTTTATACATTTCCTGCCTTATAGAAAAGGGTCAAATATGTAACATCATGGTGGCTTAAGATCTTGTAAATCTTCTTTCATACTTTTGATCTAAAATTTAACTTTTTGAATGATCTCTTTTCAACCATGATTTTGGAGAAATTTCTAGGTTATCTTCCTCTTTGAAACTATTAAAAAAAACTTCTCTCCATTAAAAATAAAATCTTTGGAAATATACCATTTCTTTGCTTATAGATCATAGAATTTATATTTACATGTTTTTGGCATCATATCCAGGGAATATACCCTTTTACCTCTATCTTCTAGCTTGTGCAATTGCTCTTTTAAAATCTTAACATAGCAAATGCTTTCAAAAAAATTTAGTTGAAAGAGACTAGGTCCTTCACCATAGAGTAGCTACTTTTGAGTCTTTTCTTTGCTTAATGTGGTGATTAGCCTATTGAGGATATACAATGAAACATAAAAGGCTTCCTTCCAAAATTGATTTAGAAGTAAAGTATGCTTGAGGTATCTTGATATTTCTTGAAGTATTCCATTTTTGCTTTTAGAAATCCCATTTCTTTATGGAGAGTAACCTCATGTAGTTTATTTTTGAATTTCATATTTAGCATAAAAAGCATCAAATTCTTGATTCATAAATTCTTCTTCTCTATCATTCCTAATTGTTTTGATTTTTAGATTCACTTTATTCTCTAACAACTTATTGAAATTCTACAATATACTAAATCTTCTCTTTTAAATGCAAGGAGTATGTCTATACATATCCACTAAAATAATCAAAAATACAAGAAAATAATTATTTTATTTTTGAGCTAATATAGCCTTAGTCCAAGTAAATCCATTTGTAGAAGCTCAAAAGATCTTTGTCTTCTTTAAATTTATGAATTATGAGGTAAGTCATTTGGTTTTCAATTGACGAAATGATAAACTTCCTTTGAAATTTTAGAATACTTAACTCCTATTGCTAGTTTACTCTTTTTCAAGTTTTTAATATTGATTTAGGAGGCATGGCCTAACTTGCAATGCCATAATCTTGAAAGTAAAACATTTGAAAAATTTGATGAATAAAGTTTAGTATTCAATGCTTTACCACTACTAGAAGATTATACTTCAAGTGTAATAGACCTATTTTAAACATTGTTTCCCCTTGGTATGTTTTTCATTTGAATCCTTGATGTCTTATGTTGGACCTATGTCTTATGCTTTATTAACCTTTTTCTTTTATTAACTATGCTTATATTGTTTGAGATATATGCCTTGTTATTTCCTTCTTTAATGCCTTTTTCTAATTATATTTTAATATCTCAATTTATCAATTTTTTAATTTTTAATTTTATTTTAGTTTTAGTGTTTTTAATATTTTTTATTTTTCTTAATTTATCATATGTACATTAACCTCTTTTGTTAGAGTTTAGGGTTAGCAAGTATAGCACTAGATGGATGATTGGCATATGGGATACTACATTAGTTATGGTATGCTTGTTTGGGGTGTTGGAATCTAAAATAATTGAAACATAGGTACACTCCAAGATATTTAGAAGTTTATAACTCAATGCTACCTTGTAGAATTCAAACTATAACCTAGGGTTACCAGGCTAAGACCTGTATCACTAGGCTAGCACCTCAATGTTTGGTATGCTTATTTGGGTTACTTTGTATTTGTCTATATAAATTATTTTTTATAAATAAATAAATATTTTATTTTTATTTTTAATTTTTTGTTAGCTTATATTTTAGAGGGGCTTATGATAGTACCTTGGTTAGTTATATTTGGATCTTAGACTTTGTTATTAGTTTAAGCTTAAACATAGCTACTAGCTTAAACATGATCTTATACTTTCTAGAATGCATAAAATTATGAAATTAATGATTACATTTTTAAAATTTTAGTATCTTAGAATGGCCTCTAGGAGCTTAGATTTTTTTTTGTAATTTTTTTGCATTTTTCAATCAATCTTTATAACTTGTTGTTTAGGGTTTAGCATTTTGACCATCTTAGAATTCCTTAATGAAAACATCTTTCTTGGATATAGATATTTCGTTTAGTTTTGGCAAATATGTTGATACATCTCCCCATCACCACTGGATCATTATATATATATGGTAATTTAGAATTATTTGATTTTGAATTTATGTTAGCAACACCTATGTAGGTTTCGTTTCTTGATAGGTATTCTAACAATCTTAGTAGTTCTTATGCAAGTTGTTTTTTTTTTATAACAAGTTAAACACTTATGTAATTCATTTTTCTTAGTAAGTATCATATTTATTATGTGGTGCTTATGTGGGTTGAATTTCTTAGTAAGAAGCTAGATACTTCTACAAGTTACAATTTTCATTAAGTATCAATTTGGGTTTTTCATTTAATTTTATGGATGGTGGAAAATCATTTTCTATTATTTTCTTTTTGGATATTTGTTTTAGTTATTGTTTATTACTCAATCTATGCATGTTTGTATTTTTGGTAATAACTCTTTGCTTACAACTGCTCCTTGTGCATGACTATATAACTACCTGATGCTTGAAATTAAAACTTATAAGGGAGGATTCTATAACTTATGTTCCCTACTCAATCTTAAGAATGATTATTGTTTTATTTTTATACCTTTTAAATGATTTAGTTAGTGGTGAGAAAGAGAAGTTAGATGGAGAAGATAATGTTTAGATTCTTTAGTTGATGCATTTTTAGTTTGACCATTAAGTTCCTAGTTATCTATTATTTTTCTTCTAAGTTCTAATGTTCAACTAATGTTTTGTATTTTGTAAAGTTTTCATTTGGTTATGAGGATTTTTATTTGTATTATTTATTTATTTATTTATTTTTGTGTTTGATGTAGGCCTAACTTGATAAAAAAATTTATTCCAATTATGTTGGTTATATTTCAACTATTTTTATATAGTAGTTTTATCATTTGTAGAGCCTAATGTATTTTTATGTTATGTTTTTCCATATTATGTAATTTCTATAATTGTATTTTGCTATATTTTCTTGTATTTTATTTTTGCTATTTTTGACTTTCAACTATGTTTTGATTAGTGGGCTTCTTTGGTTTTGTACACATTGTACTACTATCACTATTTTACATTTTTATTTTTTTACTTGGTTTTTTGCCCTTATGCACTTCTTTTATGGATGCTTACTACCTTTTATATTATATTTTTCTTGGCATTTAACATTTTTTTCTAAGAATTACTTTTTTTGCATATTTATTTTATTCTTTAAGTAATACCTTTCTAGCCTAATCTAAATTAGTAGGGTATTACAAGTTAGTATCTATAATGTCCCCATTCCCAAATGGTGCTACTACATAATGAAGATGGTGTCTGTTCATAATTAATCATGAAATTAGTATAACAAGACCCGAAAGGGAAGTGTAATTAAGACTCAAAAGGATGTGTTGTAATAACAAGCGTGTCTCTTGAGGTGACCTTTGGAGGTTTGACCTACGGGCATTTATACCTAGGCTTAGAGGTCATGCCAACATGGAGTTCTAGAGCCAATAAAGGTGAGTAATGGGTGGTAGGTGAAGTGGGATTGGAAGAGGACTACCCATCCCTTCTAGTATGTTGTAGGCCTAACCATGGTGGCAATGCTAGATTGCTTCTAAGAGATAGATGTTGAAGGAAGAAAACCCCAAGGAACACTCTTAGAGCATGATCCAAATATACTATTTCACATTAATAAATAATTCTTCTCCTTTTCCTTCTACATTTTTCCTATTATTCTCTTTATGCATAATGTTGAATATTATATATATTTGACTATTGGTATATTATCATCTGACACATAATATCTGATATAATGTATATTTGACATTTTCCATGACATCTAGGAATGGGATGTCATAGTATCAGAGTTGAAGATTTGACAAGTATTCTTAAATTTGTGTTATTTGGATGTCACTACAAAGATTTTTTGAGATTTCAAAGTGGAAAACCCTTGAATAACCTAATAGGGTATACTTACAAGATGATGAATCTTTTAACAGTAATAGATGTTTTGTATGCATTATTATTGTGTTTGGGTATTAAAATTAGTAGAGGCTAGAAGCATATAGAAGTTAAGTGAGTTGATTTTATTATATCCTTCAAAGGTAGATATGTATGTAAAGAGTTTAGAAGGGTTAAGATCAAAGAACTATCTAACTTGGAGCAAGGTGATCTAACTAGGAGCATCATCTTGATGATAAAAACTATGTCTAGGTTGCATGATATCAGGATGCTCCCCCTAGACACATGTCAATGATGCATCAGGCTCCTCTGAATCAAACTCATTTCCCAAGTCATAGGCCTAGCTACTACTAAGTGTATCAATGCAGCAGGATGATCCTCCTTATTGTCTAAAGTAGGAGGACTGGAAATCTCCTCAAATTTCTGCCCATCAAGAGGAAGAGGTAGTCTAACTACATCCATTCTTTTTTGAAGATAAGAGAGATTCCTTCCAATCCCCATCCCCCTTCNCCCCCCCCCCCCACCCCCCCCCCCCCCCAGCCAAAGGTATGAGTAAATGGTCTAAGAAGCTTCTTCAATGAAGATATCATCTGACTGCTAACTAATTTATCAACTATGGAGAGGTCCTAGATGGTGATGAAAATCTCTTCTTCTAAGACTTGTGTGGCCTGGTGTTGGTTTCTACTTCATCAACATGGGTAGAGTTCCTCTTTTCTAAATACTCACAAACGCTCCTGTTTCCTTTGAGAAAAGGCATGTCAGGAATGGGAACACCATATTGTCAAATCAACAAACTAATGAGGTGAGGGTGGCCAAGGATTCTTTCCTTGGTGAATAGGCCCAACATGTCCCAACAGAGAGTGTGACCCAAATCCAAGGGTTGTCCTATGAGAAGGTAGTAGAGGATAAATGCTTAAGCTAGCAATAAATAATTATAGCTTCTCCCTTTTATAATGATATTATATAAAACAATAAGTGAGAGGATGGAAGCATCTGGGGCCATCTAACTCATATAAATCCTTCCACTACAAAGATATTCTGACTCCCCAAATAAAGCATCACAAAATTCATCTTGGGATATAAGACTTACACCATTTTTAAAGATGTCATACATAAAATGAATGGTAATCCTAAATACATTAGCACTAGAAATCCCAAGAAGTACATTAACAACTTGAGGAGACACATCAATTAACAAACCCCCAACCATGGTAGTAAAAGCCCCAATAGAAGCATTTGTAATCACAATATTACTATAAAATTCTCTAATCAAAATCTTAGGGACACAAAAATTCATAAAAATGAAGGTGACCCAATTTAACACTTGAAAGAAATCCATTAACTCCTTCTATTAATGCTGCTAGAAAGAAAGAAATCACTCAGAAATGATAGAGATGGTTCAAGTTACCTCAAACTAATGCTAGGCACTAATGGATCTAAATTGAGTATTGTAGGTGTTGGTAGAGCTAGAAAAAGCTTTTATTGAATTTTTGCTCTTTCTAGGAAACAGCCTTAATGTTTCAACCTTCTTGTAAGTGATGGATTTGGAGAAAATTACAGAAATTGCTAATTGTAGATGAAGCCTTGGTCATCTTCCCTTGGTCATCTTATGTTTGGATGAAGGAAAAATAAGGGTTTGGGTTTATATAACCATGCTCAATGAGTGTTTTTAATGAAAAGATAGACATCTCCTTTGAAAGATAGGCATCTCATTCATGACTAAAAACTATAGGTAGACGTCTCCTTTGAGAAGTATACATCTCATCTACGATGAACTAAAACTCAAGTAGACATCTCCTTTGAGAAGTAGACATCTCATCTACAATGAACTAAAACTCAAGTAGACATCGCCTTTAAGAGGTAAACATCTCTTGTGACATCTAGATGTCTCATGGGAGACATCTTGATGAATATTTCTTAGAAGGATGAGGTTTAGCAAGATGGGGTTTAGGAATGGCTGCCAAGGATTATAGTCTTAAGAGATATACACAATGAATCAAATACTTACCTTTAATTACCTTTCTTACTAAGGAGAATAAAGATGCCTAGTGAGCTTGAGAATGAGATTCCTCTTTTGAGGCTTCTCTTCTCACACAAATTTCTTCGATTTCCAAGGCTTGGTTCCCTTTCACAAATTTGTTGGAGAGAGTCTTCTCATTCTCATATTTCTTCTTTTTTATTCTCCATACTATCCTCATTCCCTTGTCCTTTTGAGTTGTTCATATTTTCTTGTTTTCCTACGTAGTTTCATTTCTAGACACATTTGGTTAAGACCAAGGAGTTTTGTGATACATCTAGGTGTTTATGTGATAATACTTTAAATTTAAAATCCATTTTTTATGCCCAAGTCTATTAAAATAGTAGCACCTAACCCTTTTGTTGGGATTAAAGTTATTAAACTTTGAAGTTACTTTTTGATCAAAAGGAGTATCAGTAGTTACCTTAATCTTTGATGGGGCTTTTTGTCCAGATGAGGTTGCTGTAGATACTTGTTGACAGCATCCTAGTTCACTTTTATCTTTTGGACTTCTTCCTTGCCCAAGAACTATTCAAAGAGATTCCTTTTCCTTGACCAGCCTTTCATTTATAAGTTTAGTATTTGTAAGTTCTTCCCTAGTCTACTCATAAGATAGCATTAGTTTTTCATTCTCAGCCCTTGGGTTTCAGATTTCTTTGGTAAAATCTAAAATCTTTATATTTAATGAAGAAATATCTTGATTCTTGATTTTTAGTTACTTATTCAACTTTATGCAAATATTTTGAAAAGAAAGAAGTTCTTTACACAAAAAATCATATCTTTCTTCATCATTTTCAAAGTGATCATCATCTGAGAATCTAACATCATCATATGTGAGAGCCATGCAAATGAGATGTGAGTATTTTGTAGCCTCATCCACCATCATCCTAGCTTGAGTAGAAGTTGGTCTTTTTTGCAACAATATCACTCCTAGCCTTCATTGCAACTTGCCATTGCTAGGACATTCAGAGGCCACATGACCTCTTCCACCACATACCCAAAATTCTATTGAAGAAGAATCAAAATTAGAATTTGGAAAATTATTACTTCTTTCCTTACTTTTGGCATTAAATTGATTGGGGCCTTTTTGATTGAATCTCTTACCCCATTTCTCTGTAAGTCTTTATAGCCTTCTTGATAGAAGTGCTATTTCTTCTTCATTATTTATTCCTTGTTCACCCAGTTCCTTTTCTTTGGATGCTAATTTCAAGGTAATGGGTTTTTCTTTTATTTCCCCTTCACTTATGAGATTCATTTCATAAGCTATAAGGGCACTTTTGAGCTCTTCAAATTTTACAACTAAAAAATCTCTAATCTCTTCCATAGCTATGACCTTAGGTCTAAATTTAGGTTGCAGGATTCTAATCATTTTTATTATAACATCACTTTTAGGAAAGTCCTTACTTGTACTCCTAATTGCCACAACTAGATCATTTTCCCTAGATAAATAATCTTTTATCTTTTCACCTTCTCTCATTCTAAGTTTCTCATACTCACTTTGCAAAACTGAAAGTTTAGATTGCTTAACTATCAATGTTCCCTCATAAGTAGTTTCAAAAGTTTCCCAAATTTCTTTAGTATTTTTACATCTAGCTACTCTATTAAACTCGTATTTATTTAATGCACAATATAAACAATTTTTTTCTTTAAAATCATACATAAACTTATCTCTTTCTTCTTGTATCCACTTACTCCAAGGTTTGAGGGTCTTTGTTGGATTATCGACAAGTGGTGTGTAGCCTTCAAGGATGGACTCCCATGCCTTAAACTCCATTGAGTTGAAGAAGCCTTACATATTTGCCTTCCAATAAGAAAAATTTAACCCATAGAACATTGGTGGCTTTGTGTAGGATATCCCCTACATGATTCATTTTTGAAAGTTGATGTCGAATGAAAGAGTACCAAGCTCTAATACTACTTGAGATTTGAGAACTTATAAACAATTTTTTGCTTTAGAATCATACATAAACTTATCTCTTTCTTCTTGTATCCACTTACTCCAAGGTTTGAGGGCCTTTGTTGTGCTATAGACAAGTGGTCTGTAGCCTTCAAGGATGGACTCCCATACCTTGAACTCCATTCAGTCGAAGAATCCTTGCATCTTTGCCTTCCAATAAGAAAAATTTAACCCATCAAACATTGGTGGCTTTGTGTAGGATATCCCCCCCATGGTTCACTCTTGAAAGTTTACGTCAAATGAAAGAGTACTAGGCTTTAATACTACTTAAGGTTTGAGAACTTAGAAGGGGGATTAATTAAGTTCACCAAATTAAAAAATTGATCAACCACAAAAACCACACCTAATTTTACATGGTTCTCCAACTCAGGTATGTCCACACTCGAAGGGTAGAATCCTTGCACACCTTTAGACTTTATTTTTTAAAAAATGTCGTTTGAAGGGTACCACACCCTATACAAGCTCCAGGCTCTACACTCGAGTGTTTCGTTGCAACGAAACGACTCAACCCCATAAGGCCCCAACAAACTCACAATGTAATTTCAAGGATCCCACAACCTTTACAAAATTGATCTCTGCTCCATAGTGTTTTGATGTTGCAAAAACACTCAATCCCATAGGATCCTAATAAGCTTAATGATGATGCCTTCTCACAAGAAGCACATCAACCCTACATGAATACAAGAAAGAGAAAAAAAGACAAAGAAATAATGTAATTAAATTTACAAATCCTTGTATTTGAAGCTCAACACAAGATACAATTAAGAAAATAATGTAACAATGAAGAACAAAAGTACAATAGCATATATATGACAATTATTACTTTTATGTGAATAGTGCTTACACAATTCCCAGGAATTTGGTGTGTTCTTATAGTCTTGGAGTTTTAGAAAACTACTTAAAATTCATGCAAAAGCTATCCAACTGCTAGTGTAGATGTCTTCATCATGGTAGAAACATCTACCTGATATTGGCCTCAATTCTAGAGAGACATTTTAAAAGTGTAATGTCTCTACGGAGATATCTACTTTGTGATGGAGACATATCCTAAAAATAGTAGACGTCTCCTCAACTTTTGTTCCTTATCTTCATAGGCTTTCTGCCATTAATTTGTCTTCTTCTCAACCCTTGGAGCATCTTCAATTGGTTTGTAACCTTTGTTTTTGGTCCATTCTTGTTCATGTTCTCATCTTTTCCATGTAGTATTCACCTTGTCATCTCATTGTAGATCTCATCTTGTTAAGTTCTCGTACCTCATTGTGGAGTTCTTGTTCATGTCCTGCAAACACGTTATCCAAAAAAACCATTCTATCTTTTCCATTTTTCTTAAGGTTTTGACATACCAAAAGGCTAATAGATATCTTCACCTATGAATAAACCTAGGACCTCTAAGCATGCTAGGACCTTAGGAGAAAGTAGCCCTTTTAATCGTTTAACCATATTCTTTGTTTATGGATAAACTAAACACTATAGACATGATTGTCCAAATTGTTGTTCTTGTAATAAACTTGAATATAGATAGTAACAGTGTCCCAATAGGGTATCTGGAGGTAATATTAATGTAGCAACCAACTCATAAAGCAAGAAAGCTATTCAAAGCAAAGATTCAAGATGTAGAGGAAGAGTCTATGCATTGATAAAACAATACTTGTATGAAAATCCCAACATTATCATGTACATAATAGGTAATATTGGTGGATTTTCTTTCTTGATTTCACTTCATCCTAAAGACCATTATTCTTTTATGGATAGTAGACTTGTTCCCCATTTTCAACTTGTGTCATCAAGCATGTATTCTTCCTTGGTATTTCAAATAGCTCAATCTTCTAATATCATAGTTTTTGAGATTTTTTTCTCAACTTAAATGATGATATAACATATGATGCAATGATCTAATGGTGATGTAACTTGGAGATCATGATGTGATTCTTGGGATGAACTAGTTATCTAAGTATGAAGAATTTTTAGATTATAGAAAATAAATCTCTCATACTTATATCTTCAAGTAGGAAGATAGTTACAATTCAAATAAGTTAGAGGTAGATTAAGCTTAACTTGATAACAACTAAGAAGTTTCAACAATGATTCAAGAAATGTCAAAGTTATTTCATGATTTCAGTGCATGAAGAGCCTAAGTAGGAGATAGATCAAATTTTGATGGTTTAAGAGTTCTTAGATATGTTTAAGAAATAACCTTTTGGGATGTCTTCTCATAGAGAGATTGAGTTTGAGATTACACTTAAGTCTCAAACACAACTAATGTTTAAGATACCTCATTGAATATCTTTAGTGGAGTTAGCAAAACTCAAGATGTAAATTCAGGAGATGTTGGACAAAGGTATGATCTGCCATGTGTTTCACTATGGAATGCATCAGAGTTCTTTGTGAAGAAGAATGATAGTATTTTAAGATTGTACATTTATTACAAGTAACTAAATTAGATTATAGTAAGAAATTAGTATCCTCTACTAGGGATTAATGATTTTTTTCATTAAGTAATAGTAGCTGTGATATTCTCTAAGATTGAATTAAACTATGCTTATTATCAAGTTAGGCTGGGAGAGGAGAATGTACCTAAGAAAATATTTAGGACATGTTATGGATATTATGAGTTCTTAGTCATGTTATTTGGACATGATGAATAGTGGGTTACATTCTTACATAGACCAATTTATTATTTTCTTCATTCATGAAATTTTGGTTTACTCTAAGGACAAAGAGGAGCATTCAACAATAGTATTGTAGACTTTGAGAAAACAATAGTTGTATGGCCATGCTTCTAAGTATATATTTTTGAATAGAGAGATATAGTTCTTTGGTCATGTGGTGTGGGGAGCAGGTATAGCTATTAATTCTTCTAAGATAGCAATGATTAAATCTTGGCCTATTCTAATCATAGTTAATGAAGTTAGAAGTTTCTTGGGTCTAGCATAATATTATAGTATATTTAAAAAGGATTTTTCTAAGATTATTATACTCTACATAAGTGGCTAAGAAAGGGCTATGTTTTCTCTTAGATGAATAGTTGTCAAAAGGTGAGGAGTTGAATCAAAGATTGATTTTGGCAACTATCTTAATTTCATCAATTCATGATAAGCCTTATGATGCTTACATAAATGCTTTAGAAGAAGGTTTATGAGGTGTTCTTATACAATATGGTAAGATGTTGCCTTATGCTTTTACATAGCTAAAACCTCATAAGAGCAATTATCCAACTTATGATATAGATCTTAATACCCTTATTTTTTTTCTTAAGATTTGAAAACATTATTTATATGAAGAACATGTTACCTTTTGGATAGATCATAAGAACCTACAATATATTATGAATCATTCATAGTTTAATAGAAGATAGAGGAGATGGGTAGAGCTTCTGGTAGATTTTAACTTCATAGTGTAGTATCATTTAGAAAAAAGGCAACAAGGTTGTAGATGCACTAAGTAGGGTAGCTAGGAAATTCTATAGTCTCACTATCTTACCTAGTTTGAAATATGAAATAAAATCTCAATAGACTCTGGATTCTTGGTGTTAAGAGACAATTACAACTCTTTCTCTAGTAGACATAGCATTTTCAATTGATAGTTCTTGCTTGTTAAGATTTAAGGATAGAATGTATGTGCCAGTTGTAGTCAAATAGAACATACTTGATGAGGCTCACTTGAGTAAGTACCAATTTCATCTTAGTAGTAATAAAATATATCACAACATCAAGAGACAATAATAGTAGTCTAGTATACAAAAATAAGTTGGTAAGTATGTATCTATGTGTTTGGTAAGTCAGTAGATTAAGCTAGCGAATTAAAGGCCTTCTAGATTTCTTCTCTCACACGTCATTCCAATATGAAAATGAAAAACCATTAACATAGATTTCATTACAACATTAACTTGTACGAAGAGAGAAAACGATTATATCCTTGTGATCATAGATCTTTTTACCAAATCTTCCCACTTCTTGGTTACGAAAGAAACAACTAGTGCAAAGGAGATTGCTCAATTATTCTTACATGAGATTATCATATTGCATGGAGTTTCAAATAAGATTATGATACATAGAGATACTAAGTTTACTTCTAGATTTTACTAGTATTTGGAAAAGAGCCTAGGTACTATGTTGAATCTCAACTTAGCAATCATTCTTAGATAGATGGTTAGATGAAGAGAAAAAACTAAATTTTACAAAATATGCTTCAAGATAATACCTTAGATTGCAAAGACCATTGCAATAAATTTCTCCTATTGGGACATGTTGCATACAACAATAGTTATTAGGATTGTTTAAAAGTATCACTTTATGAAGTGTTGTATGATAGATCTTGCTATATACATCTTTACTAGGATTCTATAGAGGATAGATAAAAGACCATGATAGATATCATTGAAGAGATTACTAAATAGATTAAGACTGTTAGAGGTAGATTATAGGTAGTTCAATGTAGATTCATAAAGTATGTGAATTATAGAAGATGAGCTTTAGAGATTAGCATTGGTGATTAAGTGTTTCTCAATGTTTAAGCTTTGAAAAAAATGATGTGGTTTGGCAAAAAAAGAAAATGTATCACCTCACTACATTAATTCTTTTTTTATTAAGAAAATTTGGATAAGTTTCTCATTAGCTTCAACTTTTACAATAATTGTATTCAATTCATTATGTGTTTTACATTTTCATTCTAAGAAAGTATGTTGGAAATTCTAGTCATAGAATAGATTGATAGGATATACGTCTTCAATTTGATGTCATCTTTGTAGATTGATCACTCAATATTGAAAATAGAATGGAAAGAAGATTAAGAAATAAAATTATTTCAATGGTGAAGGTTATTTGGAAGAGGCATGAAGCTGAAGAAGCAACATGGGAAGTAGAAAAGATCTTTATACCTTACACCTTGGGATCTTCTAGGACAAAGATTCTTAAGAAAGAGGAGTGTGTAACATGCCTAGCTTAGACACTCTTATCCCTTAGTATGTTTGTATTATGAACCATTTAATTTTTGTATTGGACCTATATCTTATGCTTTATTAACCTTTTTTTTATAACTATGCTTGTATTAATTGAGCTTTGTGCCTTATTATTCCTTTCTTTGATGACTTTTTCATTTAATATTTTAATATATTAATTTATATTTTATTTTATTTTATTTTTTATTTTATTTTTAATAGTTTTACTATTATACATTTCTTTAATTTATCATATGTGCATTAACCTCTTTTGTTGGAGTATTAGTTAGCAAGTAGTAGGCATTGAATGGGTTAGAAGCACATGGGGTGCTACATTGGTTGTGATATGCTTTATTTGGATTACTTTGTATTTGTTTATATAAACTAATTTTGGAAATAAATATATTTTTATTTTTAGTTTTAATTTTATTTAGGTCAAGTTTTAAAGAATATCATGATAGTATCTTGGTTAGTTATATTTAGATCTTATTTGTTATTAGTTTTGACTTAGACATAGTTACTAGCTAACTCATAAAGGAGGTACCTATTATGTTAATGCTAGGTACAAGTTCATGTTAGAATATTATCCCCATTTAATTTTTGAAAATTAAGATTTTCTTTCACTTTTAGTTATTCCAATAGAATTACCCTTTTTAGCCAGCCATGCCATACCTTTATGAGCATAAATACTTAACAACCATTTCATTAAAAATCATGGATTTGCATTTCCAACATCTTGGTAATAGAACTAGAGAAGGAGATCCTCCCAATTTGGAGAGAAGATAGATTTAGATTTGCCTGATCATTTAGAAACCTTGGTAAGAACTTAGTTTCAAATCTTGTTTTAGAGTTTTTGTATATCTCATCATTAACCTTTAGTTTTACATAGGGTTTGAGCTTGTTTGGAGATTGAAGCTATCATTTTTGGTAAGGAAATTTGGTATTTTCCTCTTATTTATGGGCTTTTTGCATTTTGGTCCTATACGCATTTGTTTTATGTGATCTATATTTATTTAACTATTTGATAGAATTCCTATTATTTAGATGTGATTATTTTATCCATATTTTTTTAGTTTTATTTTTTTTATATTTATTTTTATGCATGGGATGTTAGAAAATATTTGAATCTTGTTTTTCTTCATTTTAACAAAATTTCTATTTCGCCAAATTTTTGAGCCATACAACTACATTTTTAGCCATAATTCTAATTTTAACCTATGAAATGATGCCAAATGAAAATGGATCAAAAGGTAAATTAATTAACTCACTAACATGGATATCAAGACACCCTTTTCCATCCATCATGACCCCATCACAAAGTCTCAATGAACATCATGATGCACAATGATGTTGCCTTTTAATGTAGCATGAAAACTAGGTAACTTTTATAAAGTGATCCATAGCCTTGGGTAATGAAAATTTGAGAAAAAGACAAAAAATATAGCTTCTAAAGGTTTATGAAAATGCCTACAAGTCTGAAAATAAAAACAGATTGCATTTTTAGAATTTTAGTAGCTTAGAATGAATTATAGGAATTTAAATTCCTTTTTCAAATTTTGTATGCATTTTAAGTCAAGCTTTAGAACTTGTATTTTTAGCTTTTATCATTTTTAGCCATCTTAGAATTTCTATTTAATAACATCTTTCTTGGATCTAGAGCTTTCATTTAGTTTTGGCACCATTTTGAATATGTATCCTGACTACCTAGGATTATTTGATATGTTTATATGTATAGTTAATATTTTGTAATTAGTTGGATTTGGGTTTGAGTTAGTAATACATATGCAAGTCATCTTTCTTGGTGGGTGTTCTAACAATCTTTGCAATGCTTACATGAGTCATGTTTCTTAGTAAGGAACTTGACACATATACAAGTTGACCTTTTTGGTAAGTGTCAAACTTATTTTGCAATGCTTACATGGGTTATCTTTCTTGGTAAGGAGGTTGGATACTTATGTATGTCACATTTTTCAATAAGTATCAACTTTAATTTTGATTTGGATTTTGTGAGTAGTGTTGGAGCCTTTTTAGTTATTTTCTTTTTGGATATTTGTTTTTCTCAATAATTAGAGAATCCACTACCAAAGAATTCAAGTGATTAGAGCATCCACTATAAATGATCCATGTGCATGGAGTAACTTCTTTTACCATTTGATAGGCAATAAAATTAGAGTTTGAATCTTCTTCTTTAGAGTTATCTTAAGATTCTTGATAATTATTAAGAGGCTATGAATTATCTTCATTTGTTTTGGATTGATCATTTGAGGTGTAGGAAGGAAAGCCTACCTTCTACTAGCACCTATCTTTATAGTGATCTTTCTTCTTACAATATTTGCATCATGGAACATATGATGATGATGATTCATGTTGGGCTTTTGGACATAAATTCAATCTTCCTCCTCTAAAATTAGTTCTTCCTCCTAAATTTTATAATCTAAAATTTGTATTGTGATTTGAATCTTAATTCCCTCTCTTCTTTCAAGCTAGACTGCTCATCTCTTTCTCTTGAAAATATACCTCTATATTTTGAATTTATAATAAAATATGCTGAATCATTTTAACTTTGATTATCATTCCTCTTACTAATGACAAACTAGACTTTTAACTTTGGTGTCAAAAATCACTGCCCCTTCTGGTGCACCGTGGACATTGCCAATGTTGGAAATCACTACCCCACCACTAGCACTGAAAATCACTACCCCTTTTGATGCACCAAAGACACCTCCAGTGCTAGGAATCACTACCCCTTCTAGCACACTATGGACATCGTCAATGCTAGGAATCACTGCCCCTCCAATGCACTATGAACATCGCTATGCCAAAAATCTTTGCCCCTTCAATGCCACTATTAAAAACCCTTGTACTCGTAATGCACTAGCCACCTGTGCCATGTAGGCCCTAGTTAGAACTACATAGGCCTCACCTAGGCTATGCATGCCATTTTGCAAGCTGCATAGGCCCTACCTAGGCCACGGAAGCCTTACTTGGTGATGAGACGAGACATGCATAGTGACGCAATATCGCGGCCGCAGCGATATCGCAACCCATGCAATATCGCGTACGCGATATCGCGTCTTTCCCTGCGATATCGCGGTCCACCGCCATATCTATAAATAAGAGGTGGAACTCCCCTCATTTTCCAATCCTGGCTAGAAGTAGCGAAGCTCTGGCAGTTTGATCCCTCTAGAGTTAGAATTTTTCCCATGTGCCCGTAGTAGGAGTCCTAGAGTGAACGGCTCTTTATTCGAGCAACTTTGTAACCTGAACACCAGTTGTGTATGGCAATAAATACGAACTTGATTGGATAAACCTTGCAGTACATGGTTTTATTTCATTGTTATTTATTGCTTTCCTAGTACGCACGAGGACGACTTGATTACGAGCATCTACGGATATGTACGGCTAACCAAGGAATCGGCTGCTCGTCGCAACGCGTGAGTACGACTTAACTACGAGCATTGGCTGCTTGGTAACCTAGTAGCGTATTCTATGATCTATGCTTGGTAATCCCAGTAGTAGTCCAATGTGTACGGCTAGTTAAGGAATCGGCTGCTCATCGCTAGGCTAGAACATGTGATAAGTACGACTTGGCTACGAGCATCCACGGGTGTGTACGGCTAGCCAAGGAATCGACTGCTTATCACACTTAGGCTAAATAGGTGTCTCAGTACGACCACTTCGAGCACTTGCGTTACGTGTGGTGATCCCAGTAACGATTAGCGTTTGGTAGCCACAGTTGCATAGTTCAAGGTGTGTCCGGTAAGTGGGAACGGATGCAGACGCTAGTTAATTTAGACTTAGGACATTAGTTAGAGTTAGTTAGTTTCTCAACCCCTTCCCTCATAGCTTAGGAGATAAACTGAAAAATACCAAAAAAATCATATACCTCAGACTTGCTTAACCATACACCGTGACACATACAAGCAAGCCTAGGAAGACAACGAACAATTAACCCCAAGTGTTTCTTGTGGCGTTAAGGCATTTAGTCTGTGGAGTTCGACCGGATCGCGCGTACACGCTTGTATTCATATGGTTGAGTGTAGGGGTACCTCGCCACTCATCATTGGCGCCGTTGCCGGGGACTAATTTTTTTCACGCCAATTGAACATAAGGGATATCACTCACATCGTTGTGAGCTCTAACGAACCTTAGGGTTAATCAGTTAATCAAGAACAATAAATAACGGTAGAAATTACACACCATTAGAAATGGCTTCTTCTCACGAAATTAACTCACCTAAGGGCAATACAGGAGATGGTCAGCCTCATACGCATAACCCAGCTCAGCCAGGTCCTAAACAATCTAAGGTCACATATACTCATCCTGATGAGTATGTCCCTGACTTTACTTTTATTTTTCATCAAGATGAACAACTGCGATGGAGAGATCTGCAAGGTAACATCGTGTTACCCCCAAATAGATCTACCCCTAACATGCTTTTCCGTGCCTTAGCACAGAATGGCATGCAAGAACTGATTGCGGAATACGTTTTGGATGATTATGACATAAGGGATTATCATCCCACAAATGTCCAACGTATTTGGGACGCAAGGCAGGAGAGCCAACATTCATTATTGAAGGGCAAGGTCCCCCACGTCATTAGTGAAAAAGGAGACGAGGAATCCCTCACAATGGATTTCTTAGAAAATGATGTTCCTCCTCCTCACTCTGGTGAAGAGGTAAAGCATCAGGGCCTTCGATCAACTGTACATGCTACAGGCTCTGATCACCGGGAGCACCAGCTGTTCACGGTAGGAACAACTACTCACACTAAGGACAGACACTTGGATCGTCACAACGATCGGGGCCGAAGCAGCCGAAGAGAAGGTAAGAAACATCGCCATGGTGATGGATCCCCTTCCTCTTCTCCTTCATCTCACCATTCACACTCTCCTTCCACATCTGGGTGCAACCATCGTGAGCATAACGAAGAGAGTAAAAGTAAAAAGGAAAAAGAAATGCCTCGACAAGAAGGTCGAGAGGAGTTAGGACAAGGGCAAGGACTTAGGGAAAGTAGGGAACCACCACGTAGACATCATAGACGTCATGAAAGAGATGATCATGACGAGCTCCTACTCGCAACCCGAAGTATGCTTGACATAATAGAGGCAGTTAGGATTCCCACAAGGCATTTAAAGGATAGTCGGATCAAGCGATTAGACATGAACAATATCCCACGATTTGAAGGGGGATACAATGCTGATCCGCAAAATCATTTGCAAGCATTCCACGATACTTGTGCCTTGCAGAACATTGATAGTGAGTGGCAGAAGCTTAAGTTGTTCCCAAGGACACTCACCAAAGAAGCAGAGAGCTGGTACCGGTCCTTAGAACCAGAAACCATCAGGAGGTGGAGTACGATGCTTGAATTTTTCAACAACAAATATCAAACGTACTCCAGAGTGTCCAACTTGTGTAAGCAGATCCAAGGCTGGAAACAAGGTGCTTATGAACCCTTGGATGCTTCCATGGACCGTTATTATACACTGCTACATCGTTGCCCGGGCCATGGATACGCTAAGCGGGATCAACTTTGCCACATCGTGGATGGGCTAAGAAATGAAACGAGAAGGACTCTTGGGACTTATGCCCAAGAGAGACTCTCCCAACTAAGAGCCCATGAAGTGGAAAGCTTGTTGGAACAAGTAGCGTAAGAAGAGGATGAGCTATGGAAGAGAGAAAGTGTGGAAGAATACAACCGTGATCCCTCCCTTTGCAAGAAGGGAGTGAAATTCTGTGATGAGGAGGATAAGTCACCACTCGAAGAGTTGGTGAACCGAAAAACTGTGCCGATCCAAAAGTTAACAACCGAGGTATCGGCTAAGGTAGACCAAATGTGGGATTCCTTAGACTCACGAATAGAAACAGTCTTGAAAATCATAGAAGAGTCTAAGGTAGAGCAAAGTAGTGACAAAGGAAAGAAAAAGTGGAGAGATTTAAGCCCTACACATAACAAGGGTAAGGGAAAAATCACTAACTCCAATGTGGCTGTAAATTCTGATTCAGACAATGATAGTGGATGTGAGGTCTGCTATTATGACCATCCTAAGGGATGTTGTCCACTTATCTCACATTTGCAAGAGTCTGGGGTGTATGCAAATTCAAGACTTAATCAACGGCAAACACCCCGAAGGTTACCTTACCCACAAGGTAACCCAAGGCAGTTCCACCAACCCTTGACATATTATCCAAGTGGAACACCTCCACAGCCCATTGGACAATACCAGTAGTGGCAATACCCACAGTCATGGGGGATGCCACCGCCAACACATCAATACCCTTACCGGAAGCCTGATCCTTACGGTTATTATGTGCAGCAGCCAGTTTCTCCAAGTGACTCTATGGGTCACACAACCCCCAACCGTCACTACCAAGCTCGGGAGTACTTCAGAAGGACTCCTTCTCCTCTGGGAGACATCTCACATTCTGTCCATCCTCTAACTCCACCCACACCTCTTCCTCAAGTAGTTACCGTAACACTTCCTGCTCCAACAATGCAAGGGGAACTTCCTCCTCAACCGCAGCAATGTCACGCTGCGAGAGCTGTAAATATCCAACCGGGTACTAGTTCTGGCGACAACTGTACAAAGAAGAGACGTTTTTTCAGAACTAAAAGCCCGGACAAACTCTCGCAACAACAAGCGGTTGAGGCCATGTACATGACTCCATCATCTAACACCTCGGAGCACCCTTCCGTCCAAAGGAGTGTAACGCATACGGTTATGCTAACACATACCGTAACTGACTGGATCAAGGTAGGCCACCTTCCCAGGAAACTAACTGACCCTAGGAGTCCCTTTATTTA
The DNA here is from genome assembly GCA_015680685.1 of Gnetum montanum. Lineage (NCBI taxonomy): Eukaryota > Viridiplantae > Streptophyta > Gnetopsida > Gnetales > Gnetaceae > Gnetum > Gnetum montanum. The sequence continues at coordinate 370,336 of MNCI01036144.1, read as the reverse complement.
TTTGCAGATTGCTGGAAATGCACCACATCAAGCTCTTCTTGACTCAGGTTCCGGAGCCAACTTAATTTTGAGAAAGATGTATCACGCCTGGACCCTGCCACAACTTAAGAAGAGCAATATCCAACTAGAGTTGGCGGACCAGTCCATCACCATTCCCTTGGGATTGGTGCAGGATGTTATTACCACTGTGTGTGGTTGGTCCTACCCAGCAGATTATCTAGTGATCGATGTTCACAACAACGAAGGGGACTTCCCAATTATAATGGGAAGAGCATGGCTAAGCACAGTAGATGCATGCCTTAGGATCCACGATCTTTCCTTGGAAATCTCCAAGATAAACATATGTGGAAAGATCAAGAAGAGGATAGTTCCATGCATCACATACAGTGATTCATCGGGTGATGACATGGAGGAAATGTCTCCATGTAACAGGTGTGCCCAAGAAACTCTGCAACAAAGATTCCTGTATGTAGCAACCACACAAGAAGTAGTAGACACCCCGTGGTTGACGACTTCTCGTAGGAGGAGCAGAAAAATATGCATGGAACGAACTGGGGAAACTCATGCCAACAACCGTGGCATAGACGCATTGGAACATGAGTGTCGCCAACTTCCACCCTTGAATCTAAGATCATCAATTGGGAGAAGTTGGGCACTTCTAAGAAATTTAAACAAACGCTCATTACTTCGGATCTCTCCCTTACAACTCAATCATGGGGGAGATGGCCACCTATGCTAACCATATGGGGCCCTCAGTTCTTTTTCAGTTTTTGTTTTACACAGTTTTCTTTTACAAATTTCTTTAACTTTTCTAATTTTTGTTTTACAAATTTCTTTAACTTTTCTTGTTTTTGTTTTACACCATCGTTATACTTTTCTAGTTTTTGTGTGTGTGTGTGTGTGTGTGTGTCATCCACCCTGTAAGTTCGTCACCCCATAAGTGTTTAGATCGAAGGGATGAACTATTTTTTCATTGAGTGCTAATGTTTGGTTTTTACCTTTAAGTTACAATGTTGATACTAAGGTATGTTTCTTTTGATATGGCAGGCAATGAGACCACTTCATCCATCCATCCATCAAGTCCATGGTTTCCCTTGGCTTGAAAATGTATAGTTCCCTTCTAATAAGAACATTAACGAACTGGTGACTGGGCATTTCTCAAACTAAGGAAGGACTCAAGGATTGCAAAGGATGTGACTTCAAGGGAACTTGGTGCTCTTGTGTTGGTCATTCACTTGGGTGCTTGGATGTTTTCTTCTTGAGTTTTCTTACTGTTCCGATGTTACCCATTCTTCGGAAGCTGAGACAATAAAAATAAGAAGTCTTTGCATGGTGTGGTCCCCACGCATAAAAACACAAAACAAAACAAAAAACAAAACCAAAGTGAGGATTCAAAGCACACCCATTAGACGAAATAAAATTTGGGCTGCAAGCACTGGTTATGGAACCAAAGTGTTCCCTCTAACTAAGGCTCTTCTCGCTTCCCATTCTCTCCGTTGTTTCTTCGGAATGGTGGTGGCTCTTCGAAGATGCATCGTTGTTATCCACGTGGATGATTTAGCCAAATGCATTGATGCGAAGTCACTGGAAGTGGTTGGTTTGAGTCTGAGTTGGAATGAGATTCTCCAAGTCACATTAATCATAAAACACACAAGGGGCTGTACACCACCTTGTCTTGGGATTCCATTCCACTTCTCTTCTTTCCATCCTTCTCCCCATTGTTCACCTCATTGCCAGTTGTATCATTAATGTATATATTTTGGTTGATGCATTGTTTTCTTCTTGGTAAATTCTTCCGGTTAAGACTTTAATACTTATTCCAAAGGACATTCCCTGAGCCTACGAACTCCTTGAATGTGGGATTGTTAGGGCATTAAGGGCATAAGCTTGCTTTGGGGAGGACCCACTGACATTCCTTTTTGGAACATTAGTTAACTTCTTTTCCTTAACATTTTTGCAATTAATTTTATTTTATTTTTGTTCATTTCCATCTTGACATCCATTTCACTAATGCCATAGTTGTCCCTTTTCACCTATCTTTCTTACTCCTTTTCTTTCTCCATTCTAACGCTACCGAAGGCTCGCGATTAGTCATGGGGGTACGGGGCCTGTTTTTTCGATTTTTCTTCTATGCCCCGGATTTTTTCATTTTTCTTCTTAACCCCTACACCTTCGGTAGTCATCATCTACATTTTCCCAGATCCATATTAGCCATACCACAACCTAGCCAATGAACCTAAATTGAAGCAAGGTATTATTTACTTAATGATTCAATTACCCTTGCTAATATATGATTGTGTTGTGTGTGCAGATGGCAATCATACAATAACGGATTGGATCTAGCGCAAACACTTGGAATGGAGCATCGCTGTAGCAGCTATGCAAGGAGCAGGATTGATGATGCGCTTACAGATGGACAACGAAAGGTGCAATCTAGGCGTTGGCAGCAACAAGACTCCTCTCTCTTCTTCTCTTTTATTCTCTCTCCTCTTTTCTCTCAGCTACCAAATATGGCCTGCTGTCATTGTAATAAGGTGTTCACCCTTGTTGTCATGAATACTAGTTTTTGTCAAGTCTTGTAATAAAGACCTGTTCACATGTCATCCCATTAGTTCCATTCTCCTCAATAATCCCATACCTACCTGATATCATTGTAAGGAACTTGAGGATGAGTTTTCATTCAATCATGGGGGTATGATGAGATGCGACATGCATAGTGCCGCGATATCACGTACGCGATATCGCGGCCGCCGCGATATCGCATCCCATGCGATATCACGTACCCGATATCGCGGTCCGCCGCCATATCTATAAATAAGAGGCAGCACTCCCCTCATTTCCCAATCCTGGCTAGAAGTAGCGAAGCTCTGGCAGTTTGATCCCTCCAGAGTTAGAATTTTTTCTATGTGCCCGCAGTAGGAGTCCTAGAGTGAATGGCTCTTTCTTCGAGCAACTTTGTAACCTGAACACAAGTTGTGTACGGTAATAAAGACGAACTTGCGTGGATAAACCTTGCAATACATGGTTTTATTTCATTGTTGTTTATTGCTTTCCTAGTGCTCACGAGTACGACTTGGTTACAAGCATCTACAGATTTGTACGGCTAATCAAGGAATCGGCTGCTTATCACACTTAGGCTAAATAGGTGTCTCAGTACGACCACTTCGAGCACTTGCATTACATGTGGTGATCCCAGTAACGATTAGCGTTTGGTAGCCATAGTTGCATAGTTCAGGGTGTGTCCGGTAAGTGGGAACGGATGCTGACGCTAGTTAATTTAGACTTAGGACATTAGTTAGAGTTAGTTAGTTTCTCAACCCTTTCCCTCATATCTTAGGAGATAAACTGAAAAAGACCAAAAAAATCACATACCTCAGATTTGCTTAACCATACACCGTGACACAGACAAGCAAGCCTGGGAAGATAACGAATGATTAACCCCAAGTGTTTCTTCTGGCGTTAAGGCATTTAGTCTGCGGAGTTCGACCGGATCGCGCGTACACGCTCGTATTCGTATGGTTGAGTGTAGGGGTACCTCGCCACTCATCACTTGGACAACACAGGCACTTATGTGGGTTACGTAATCCATGGCAAGGGCTATGTAGGCCTGAGGAAAGGCCCAACCACCACCACCGCACTCCCAATGTGCCTCCGTTGTCCACTACTGCTACACTCCCAGTGCACCTTTAGTGCCCACTACTACTACACTCTCCTGGCACACCCTTCCACCGCCATGCTCTTCTCACTACTCTAGCACCCCTACAGTGCTACCCAGATCCCTACCCCAGCAACTACCCCTACCCCCAATGATAGAAAAAGTTGTTTTTTCAATCGATGGAAAATTCAAAATTTTTCGTCAATCGAGGAAAAATTTGAAATTTTTCGTCAATCAATGGAAAATTCAAAAATTTTCATCCATTAGCTTATTAATTTAAATTAGGAAGTGGGAGAATTTATTTTCAAAAAGAAAAAATTAACATTGTAAAATTATACATAAAAATTTCACAATTAAGCATGCTTGTCCTTGAGTAGTACTAGGATGGGTGACCTCTTAGGAAGTCTCAAAAATTGTGAAATTTTACAAAATTAAAATAGCCATAAATTTTAATTCTAAAGTCCATTTTCAACCAAACAAAAATTGATTCCAATAGATTTTAATCTTTCAAACACTCTGGAATGGTCAGATTTAGGTTTTGGACAATCAAAAATTAGTTTTTCAAGCCATCATTTAGGGTACCAAAACAAATAGGATTCTATGGTCAGGTAGAAGTTCATGATAGTTCTAACCTCTCTTGGAATCAACTATCTCAAGACCCATAAAGAGAACCAATGAGGTCAAGGATTATCAACACATCTAATTTCTTTAACTTACCAATGTCTAGAACCTGATGAGTACATTGGAAGGCAATGGAGACCCGAGTCAATGACCGAATGAATGCCCTTGAGGATTAAATTAATGAAATTAGGGGTATTCAAGAGGAAATTCATCAATCAAATCAAGGGTTCAGGATGAAGTTGTAGAATATGTTTGAATAAATTAGAAAATTGTTCCAAAGTTTAGAAAGAAAATGATTAGAAGTGCAAGGAAATATGGATTCCTTTGCAAAATCCATCAAGAAATTAATGAATCATCTCACTCAACCTTCTAATCCAAGACACTTTCCACCCAGGGATCAACACCAAGATTAAGATCAAATTCCCCATAGGGATCAACATAGAAACCAATCCCCACTTGTTGGCACCAGGGTATCAATATCCCTTCATTAGGTCAAAGAATAGAAATCGAAGATGAGGGATATTAAAATTGAAAAAATGCACCAAGAGAATAACTAACACAAGTACATGCAAAAAAAATGTAAAATTATATCATTATAATGGAGCCCCTAGATCTAGTGTCAAGTGAGAAGATTCACTTGATACAAAGAAAAATTACTTTGATGTGTTGAATTTGTCAAGACAAAAACATTTAGAAGTCATCTCCCTATACTTAAGAGGACTTCTGGCAACATGGTGGAATGGACTGAGATCTCAAGGATTGATTACAAATTGGGTCAACTTTTATCAATATTTTGAACAAAAAATTGTACTAGATTCCTTTCTTAAATATCACAAGATGAGATTTGATTCCTTAAGATTAGGAAGATGATCTAAGAAAGATTACTATAAGGAATTCTACAATCTCTCTTAGTATGTAAGCCACTAGGATGAGGGAGAATTAGCTTCAAAGTTTATTGCTGAACTACATGCACAACTGCAATCCCAAACACAAGCACATAGCCATCAAATAGTTGATGAAGCCTATATGTGAAAGCTATGAGAATATGAGATCTTATGAGAGAAATGTTAAAAATAATATGAGAGAATTGAAAATTATTCTATCCCTTTCTCCTTCAAACACTTTGATGGGATGCGATATCGCATCTGCCGCGATATTGCATCCCCCACGATAGCCGCCAAATCTATAAATAAGAGGTGACTCTCCCTTGTTTTCTAATCTAGGCCTAGACCGTAACGAAACTCTGGCAGTTTGACCTCTCCAGAGATAGAACATTTTCCATGTGCCCACAGTAGGAGCTCCAAAGTGAACGAATCTTTATTCGAGCAAGTATTGTACCTGAACACATGTTTATGTATGGCAATAAAGAAGAACTTCTTGGATAAACCTTGCAGTGCATGGAATAGGCTAATTAGGATTTTATTTAATGTTATTTATTGTTGATTCTTTAAATGCTTTATTAGTTATTAAATCTCTCTCAACCCTTCTCTCCTAGTTAAGTGCCTCAGTACGACCGCTTCGAGCACGTGCGTTATGCTTGGTGATCCCAGCAACGATTAGCATTTGGTAACCAAGGTTGCATTGGTTCAGGGTGTGAACGGTAAGTGGGAACAGATGCTGATGATAGGTTAATTAAGGCTTAGTTAGTTAGTTAAAGTTAGTCAATTAGTCTCTTCAATCCTTCACCTCACTAGCATAGGAGATAAAATCGAAAAGACATAAAAATCATATACCTCAGACTTACTTAACCATACACCATGACAAATACAAGTAAGTCTGGGAAGACAACGAATGATTAACCTTAAGTGTTCCATAAGGCATGTAGGCACTTAGTCTACGGAGTTCAACTGGATCGCACGTGTTACGCTCTTATTCGTATCGTTGAGTGTAGGGGTACCTCGTCACTCATCACACTTGATGCTTGAAATAGACAATACAAAATGAGAAAAAAAATATGTCTTCAATTGAGATATGAGAGGGAACCTCAATTTATAGCATTTTTTGGTCCAAATTTTCCATTTTAGGCATCTTTTAGTATCATTATATATAATAGGTTCAATTTTCCATTTATGAAATGTCATATATCGGGTACATAACCATTGGCCTAACCATGAGATTATAATATGAGAAACAAAAGACTAAAGACATTAAAGGAAATTACATGAACAAAGAAATAAAACAAGCATCCACTTCATACTACTACTTGAAAATTAAATAATGTCATAAATCTTATAGATAAACCATATTTATAAGCATTTATTACAACTATGACTTCATAGATGTGACTTTACATTAGGAGATGCAACATTTTATGATATTGTAGCTATGATAATGCATCAATGATATCATAGGCTTTTGTGACTATATTTTATTATTCATCATACCTTCAAAATTAACTAAGAACTTATTCTTGAGATATTAAAAAATAATATGAAGTTTGCTACAAAGTTCTGGGAGTGGCATTAACTAACAGAATGACTAGAACTTGAGTGCTACATTATAAGATTTATACAAAAATGACAAAAGTTGGACTTAATACCAAAAATGAAAAAATGTGTAGGAGATATTTAACATTTTTCATAAATGATCTACATGTCATACCTAGAAATAGTGGTTCTTCATCCCTTTGTGAATCTTGTAGTTGCTCTACTAGTACATCATGCAAAAATGTGCAAGAATCATCTTAAACTTCTTATCATCAGTTCATAGGTCTTCAATCTTCCAAGAGAGTTTTACAAGTTTAGCCATTATTGAAATATCTCATAGATATGATAAATCTGGGAATATCTAAAGTAGATGGTAAAATTGATGCAATCAACTTCCAACATTTTCTTTTTAGTTTCTTGGTAGTCTATCATTCTTTTAGCTAGTGATGAGTGGCGAGGTACCCCTACACTCAACCATACGAATACGAACGTTACACGCGTGATCTGGTCGAACTCCGCAAATGGACTAGTTGTGGCACCTACACAGTTAGCCTTAGGTCATAGTTCATTGTCTTCCCATCTAGACTAGTATTATCTTTGTCACGTATGGTTTAGTCCAAAGTGAGATGTATGATGTGTTCTAACCTAATGCTACTCCTAAAGGCAATGGAAAATAAGATTAACTAAGCTAGGAGGAAAGGGTAAGAAAGAATCTAAACTAGCCTAAGTGCGATAAGCATCCATTCCTTAATCATCAGTACACATCTTGGACTTCGTGCACAACTACTACTGGGATTAACAAGCGGAGATCCTAGGTACGCCACTAGGTTACCAAGTAGTCACACTTAAATGCTCGTGATTAAGTCGTACTCATTCTGCATTAACATGAGATAAGGGTGAGAGAGATTAACTAAGAAAATAATAAATAACAATTAAATAATTAATTAATTAAACTAAGTGAATGCTGCAATGATGAAGTAATCTCGATCTTTATTTCTAGTCATGTGCGTGTCCAAGTACATCACACTCGAATAAAGGATGTCGTACAATTACATTCACCACACTGCGGGCATACACTAGAAAATATTCTATCTCTGGAGGGATAAAACTGCCAAAGTCTAGCTACAATATAAAATTAAACTTAGAAACAAGGGGCCTCTTATTTATAGGACTGGTGGCAGGCTACGATATCACATACACGATATCACAAGTGCATTATCGTGGGTGCATTATCGTGGGTGCGCTATCACAGCTGTCAGCAAATTCATGACTCATCATACCCTCACGACTGAATGAAAGCTCTTCCTTGAGTTAAAGTGAGAACAACCTCCATTGATTACACAGTGGATAGGTATGGGATTATTGACTACCTAGAATAGATTCATGCCGCACTGTGGAGTCAGAACAAAATTAAGACACAACACAAAAGAGAATCCTATGATTACAAAATGGTGGAACTCATATAGTTCCTGGTGGTGGTGGCTCCTCCATTGGTGTCTTTCCCTTTTCTTGCGCTCCAGGTCTTAGAATTTGATGGCATCGAAGCATGGCCTGGAGTTTTCCTCTTGTAAGGCCTTGAGTGCTTTGGCATGTGCGTAAGCTTGTGCTTGTGCCATAGAGGCATCCCAGTCAACCTTCTCTTTTTCTTTCACCACCCTTTTATTCTCTGTCAATAGTTTATTAAGTTGCTTGGTTCTGAAAGTGTCCAGCTAGTTCCGAGCAACTTTTGGCCCTATATTCAGAAGGTTTAATACTTCCAAAATGGCTTGAACAGAGAATTCAACAGTCACACCAGAATTGTTAACTGTGGTGCCTTCTTCTTTATTATGCCAAAATTGGTACATTTCCCCTAAGTACCAGGCACTGTTTTCAGAGAGGGTAGGCCATAATGGGGATCCTTTGAGGTGATCCCTAACGGCCTCAGGAGTGAACTCTACAAAAGATTCAAATTTCAATTCCACAATTACCGCAGTGAATGTGGACTTTTCATGGATGGCCTGAACACAATCTTGGGGCAACGTAAGATGTTGTCCCTATTCTGGTGCTACAGTAGCTCCTCCTTTTGCCTTCCTGGACCGTATGGTAGGAGGATCTTCTTGATGAACACTAAATGATTGTTCCTCCTATTTTGTATGTTGTCCTGCAGGACCTTTTCTTCCACCTCTTCGAGATCGTTTGCTTCCACCTTGAGTGGGACCTTCTTGTTGTCCACATTTTGGGGCCATCTGCAATCACATGGTCAAGCATTAGTAAGGTTGTTTTTGAAGTTAAGTTATACCTTACTGCTTTCCTTAATTAATGATCTTATGTTATCACGTGCGATAGTTCCCAAAAGTTTGTAATAATGAGTCCTGTGACTTAGGTGGTTTCCATTTTAGTTTCCCAGTATACCTAGGGATTAAATGATTTTTAGGCACAATTATTCTAAGTGTTATAGTTAATTACCCTAGCTGATGTCCTTTGGGTGATGATAAAGTTCAAAAAAGTTAGGTACTTTGCAGTCGATGTCCCTCCCCCATGACTAAGCTGAACACTCTGGGTTCAAGTAGGTTCAAACAGAATTAAAATCGGAGTACCAGCAAGCGAAATATAGTGAGAAAAGCAAGGGTTGCTCAATCGTAAGTCGTAGAGAAAAATTTCAAAAACTCCCCCATGTGAATGGCAAAAATGATGCTAAGTGTTGCGGGGGGTAACCTATTTATAGGTTACGGCGATGCAATATCACGTACGATACATCGTGTACGTGATATCACGTCCCTAGTGACATGGGACACCACGAAAATACCAAATTTTTAAAGGAAATTTTTGAAATTAACATTGTTAATTAAGGACATTGGCTATTATCAAGGGTTCTAGGGCAATTTCATTACGTCTAGAGGCACAATTAATGATGACGGTGTGGATTTTATTAGTAAAACCTTGGCTGGTAAGAAAAAGGGTATGTAATGGTACATCAGAACCTTGAAATTTAGAGGGATAATAGTAGGGAAAGAACATTATGAAAAATAAGCTAAGGATGAGAAATGGTGTGTGTGAGCTATATCATAAGTGAAGATTACAAAGATTACACAAGTTGGTCCTCCTCAAAGCAGGTTTCAACCTATAATGCCCTTGTGTAACCACACTTAAAGTGTCTGTGGGCACTAGAAGGGTTAGATGTAATCCACACTAATTCCACAAAACACACACATGTAATTATCACCGGAATGAGATGAGAATTCTACGCTACACAGGACACGAGCTACAATTACACGAATAGTGAGATGAGATGAAGTATAGAAGGGATAATAGAGATTAGGACATCAGGTAATTGACCCAAGGCACAGTGAATATTGCGTGTAAAGCATGATTAACGTGTCATTAACCCATCATTCCAAGATCAGGACCAAGTCCATTCCTCTAATCAGTAACATCGCATTGTTTCATCCCATGATGAGTGACTATGAGAGCACCAAAATAAAAAGGCGTACGATCACTTGGTGTTTTATTCAAGGGAGGAGTGATTTTTGTTTTATGGCACTTTTCTTTTCATTTTCTTTTTCTTTTCTTCTTTCTTATTTTTTTCGAATATTGAATCTAGAGAAGTTTCCAACCTTCAGGCATGGGTGCATCTCTTTCCAGTGGGACCCCCTAGAACAGCATTGGATTTTTGAGTGCCCTTTTGATTACTCTTACTCCCATTTTTCATTAGATCTACAAGGATCTTAGTACAACTATGTTGCACAATAACTCTCATAGACGCCACCAAAGAGAATCCACAAGTCCCCTTGATGTCCCACCCTAATCATTCCCTCTTGGTCCATCCTTCTTCATTTTGGGTACAATGAACACAAAATTAATTTTAAGCTTTTAGAATGTCAAGAATATCATTGTACCCTCAAATAGAACCTCTTATTTGTAGAATGGATGAGTGGGTGTAATGAGCTCACTGTCTAAATAATTGATCACTCATGACTTAATAACATAGAACACACCTCAACCAACGATCCACATGAGTGTTTTATTCGTAGATGAGATTACTTACAAAAAACATAAAAGGAAAAAAATACAAAAAGGTAAAAAGATAAAACAAGAAATTGAAAAATGAAAAATTGGAAAACAAAAAGTTGTAAAATTAAAGAAAAATAAAAAGTGGTTATTAATCTTTCTTGTTATTTAGAATGGGGATATCCCCCATAACTAAACGATTGAGCATGGCCAGGATTAATAAATGGAATATGAGGATCCTTGCATGTTGGAAGTATTCTGGCTGGTCATATTTACCCCATCGAGTTTCACACACTCGATTATAATAAGCATAGTGGGGCAATTTATACGATGTAGTTCTTGGATAACAAGTTGACCCACTATGATATTTCGGACCATTAGATGGTATGCAAGGATTAGGTTGTTGCCTTCCATGATTGTGTTCATTGGGCCTTATAATTGTTGGAGTGTTAGTTGGTGGCCCTGATGAAGTAACATGAGGTGTTGGGTTCAAAGATAAGGATGCACCACAGTGTGGGACTTGTGCTAAGTTGGAGGATGCAGTGACGTCAAAATTGTGTTGTCCCTTCTTACAACCGTGTTTAAAGAAGGGGTGCTTTTGATGTTGCTGAGGTTTCTCACTGCTGTTGGAAGTAGTAGCACAAGTGTTTTTCATGGGTTGTTGTTGTGGTGTAGGTACCTTAGGAACAGTTGGTGGTGCTGTAGAAGGAGGGAAAAATTGAGAATGTTGAAAGTTAGGAGGAGTATAAGGTGCACAAGGCGGTGGTTGTGTTGAAGGTATGGGCTGATAGTATTGAGGAGAATGGTACTATGGTGAGATAAAGTGCATTGGCCCAATTGGAGAAACAGGATGTTAAAATTGATAAGCGTTTGGATTCGGATGATATGAAGGGTGTCTCCAGTGTAGGGATGGTTTCCCCCATGACTGGTATTCTTCCCACTGTGATCGAACACATTATCTCTATATGAACTCTGGATGTAGCGTGTTTCCCCAACGCTCATGTAAATGTGACAAGATTGGGCATTGGCCCTTGGGGTGATCGTACAAGCATCTGTTACATTCATACGTATGATTGGTAGTTGAGCTCTTATTTTCCTTATCCCTTCTTTCCGATCGTCTAATGTTTTGCCCTGCTTCTTGGGTTGTTAAAAATTTATCTCCAATGATGTTGATATATTCTCCACACTTTTGATACGTCCATTCCAACATCTTGTTAATCTTTGCCTTGACTTATTCTAATGATTTTTGTGTTGGCAAAGATGATGTTTCCACCTTGAGATTGGTTGATCTCTCCTTTTTATGATCATGGACCTTTGTTAAGTTGAGATTTTGGTCTCATTGATGTTTTTCAGCACTCTCCCATCTAGCAAATTCTCCTTCTTCTTTTGCTACCCGCTTAATAAGCTCCTGGATTTGATGGGTTCATAGTTCGTATAGTTGACCTTGGGCATACATTCCTAAGGTCTCTCTTATCTCATTACATAGCCCATCAATGATATGGTACATTAGCCTTTCCTCGAAAAACCCATGGCCTGGACAGTTGTTTAACAATGCATGATATCTTTCTAAGGCCATGTCCAATGGTTCATGTTGTGCTTGTTTCCATCCTTGGATTTGTTTCCTCAAGGCTGACACTCTTGCATAGGTTTGATAGTTTTCGTTAAAGACTTCTACCATTGTTGACCAGCGTCGTATTGAATTTGGTTTTAACAATCTATACCATACTTTTTCTTGGTCAACGAGTGTCATAAGGAAGAGCTTAAGTTTTTGCCACCTGTTATCAATGTTATTCCATGTGCAGGTATCATAGAAGCCTTGTAAATGTTGATACGGATCTAAGTCGTAGCCTCCTGAAAAAGGAGGGAAGTTGTTTAAATCGAGCCTAGGTAGACGGCTCTCCTTACGATGCCTACGTGAGATTTGAACGGCCTCTTGTATTTGCGTTAAGTTTGTAGTGGCCAGTAGGGGTTCATCATCATCCTGTAAGTTCTACTTTCGTGTGTTGGGATGACGTTGCTTTCGTTCATGTTTATAAGAAACCCCCACCTCGAGTTGCATACTCCAATCTTCATCATCATATAGTTCGTTGGTTCTCCAATGAACTTCCTCACTAAGTGTGGCATTATTGTAATCTTTTAGGAGAGACATTCTTGAGGAGTTGTGTGTGAATGTGTATGTTACTTTTTAATAATTATTTCTTTCTAAAAGATATATCGTTAAGTCCTTTACAGCGACCTTGTATGATATAACTAATCTAGATAACTAGCACCATCCCCGGCAATGGTGCCAATGATGAGTGGCGAGGTACCCCTACACTCAACCATACGAATACAAGCGTTACACACGCGATCCGATCGAACTCCATAGACGGACTAGTTGTGGCACCTAGATAGTTAGCCTTAGGTCANACATATCTTGGACTTCGTGCATGACTACCACTGGGATTACCAAGCGCAGATCCTAGGTACGCCACTAGGTTACCAAGTACTCACACTTAAATGCTCGTGATTAAGTCATACTCATTCCGCATTAACATGAGATTTCTCCAATAGAGATTAACTAAGAAAGAAATAAATAAAAATTAAATAAATAATTAATTAAGCTAAGTGGATGCTGCAATGATGAAGTAATATCGATCTTTCTTGCCGGTCATGTGCGTGTCCAAGTACGTCACACTCGAATAAAGGATGTCGTACAATTACATTCACCACACTGCAGGCATACACTAGAAAATATTCTATCTCTGGAGGGATAAAACTTCCAGAGTCTAGCTATAATCTAAAATTAAACTTAGAAACAAGGAAGAGCCACCTCTTATTTATAGGACTGGCGGTGGGCTGCAATATCACGTATGTGATATCGCGGGTGCGTTATCATGGGTGCGTTATCACAGCTATCAACAAATTCATGACTCATTAGCTAGGTTCTCCATGACATCTCTCTAGTTGCTAAACTTTGTCTTAAGAATCATCAAATTTATGTTTGGAATTTAAAATTTTTTCTTGACTTGGGCATGAAGTTAGAACTCATGTTCATGGAGGGAGAATGTAGTAGCAAGCTACTTTTCTAATTCAGATCTTGATCTTCAAGTTGTAAGAATGGATAAATTGGTATATCTTAACTAGTTCAAGGTAGTAAGTGAAGTTCTTGATGTGAAGCCCCTTTATTTTGATTTTAGCTTAATTCATGAAATTTATTCCATCAAGAATGATTGTTCATATGATAGTGATAGGTTTTTCCAACGTGGTGTTCAAATTAGCCTTGGCTACTTTATCTTTTTCTTTATACTTTCTTTTTATAGCTCCACTTGATCTTTAAAATATTTATTGAACACCTCTTGCTACTTTTCCTTATTTATCTAGTGCCAAGTTTAATGTATAGATGTTTAAAGAATGGCTTGAAATTTTTCCATGAATAAGTTCTTATTCTTTCTAGCAAATCATTTAGTTTATCAATTAGCCTACATCATCTAGTCTTAAAGGTGTCTTAGGCTTGTCTTGATTTTATCCTTCTATTATGCCACCTTTGTTGTAACATCCCATTCCCAAATGTCATGGAAAATGCTAAGTATACATTACATTCAACATTATGGATAAAGAAAATATGTGGCAAACGTCAAATATACATCACATTTAACATTATATGAAAAGCAAATAACAAATAAAATGTAGAAGGAAAAAGAAAATAATGCTTTATTAATGTGAAATAATGTATCTAAATCATGCTTTGAGGATTTTTTGGGGCTATCTTCCTTCAGCATCTATCCCTTAAAGGCTATCTAGCACTACCACCATGGTTTGGCCTGCAACCAACCAGAAGGGATGGCCAATCCTCTTCTTGTCCTACTTCACCTGACACCTATTACTCATCTTTAGTCACTCCACAACTCCATGTTGATTGGCCTCTGATGCCTGGATAGAAACACTTTAGGTCAAGCCTTCAAAGCTCATCTTGAGAGACATGCCCATTATTACAATGCATCCTTTTGGGTCTTAATTACAACTTGTCCTTTTGGGTCTTTTTAAAATAATTATGATATTTGTTATGAAGAGACATTATCTTTGTTATGTAGTGACATCATTTGGAAATGGAGACATGATACTTTCTAAGCTTCAATTCTCTACTACTAGATCATTGTTCTTTTTAACAAGATTTTGATGATCTTTGTTAAACCATGTGATTCTGCTTGAGCCTAAGATACATCACATGTTACTTGTTCTTTCATCCATTCTACCTACTTCTACTTGGTCATTAGGTAGAATATTTAATCATTGTAGAACTAGCTAAGCATCTCGAGAGTCATGAACCACACTAGGTCATTTAGTTAGGCATGGAGTTGGGTAACTTCATCTTGTAACATCTAAACATCCAACTTATCCTACTACAGCTAGGTTTTAGACAATGCTACTTTACTTTTTATCATAATCAACTTAGACTACAAGGTTATGACATATTTAGAGATTTTTTAAAAATTACATCATTTATCCCATCCTTGTATATATTTGAATGACCATTGCTATAGATATTTGAATGCCTTGGAGAGAATCAAAACTAGAAATTGGTATTGTAGGAACATTGAGTACTTCATTGATATGATTTGCTAATACCTTTGTAGCAACCTATTTCTCTTCATACAACATCATCATGATTGTAGTACATCTACTTGATTTTAATGTGGCTTGGAATGTGACCACATTGCTAGAAGCTTGTAGTCAGTAATCCCTTGTGATACTCACATTGACTTGCCTAGTGTGGAAATCCATTATAGCAATAGACTCTTTCCCAATGATGTTAAACATGTTGGTGAAGTTTTATCGCCTTTATCTTATGGTATGAGACATCTCCTATAGATGGATAATGACATAACAATATACATCAAAGCTATCCATAAATGTTTAAGAACTAGTAAATACCATACTAGTTTACACTATGCTAGGTTCTCCACCTATGCTTTCCATGACTAGCATAGTGGATACTAGTCTAGAAGTAATTACTTTTTTAAAGATGTACATGGCTTTATTGTTTGATGGTGAAAGCTCATTCTAAGTCTTCTTATGATGAAAGGTCATTCTAAATCTTCATAGTTAGGACTATTTCTATAATCTTAGTTCATGATGCAATCAAAACCTTTTAGATAATATCATTAGTATAATGAGTGCTTCCTTCACTTTTGTAAAGTTTTCAAATGATGCATGGAAAGAGAAGGATCTTCCTACATGTTTCATTTTCTTTGAACCATCTCTCAATCTCCATGAAGGAGAGATGAGGTGGATTGATGAGGAAGAATCTAGTAAGGACTTCATATGACCTAGTAAAAAAAGATGTAATTTTATTCAAACTAATAGTTAGGTTGACATGGTAGGTTATAATTTTAAAGTGAATCATTTTTCTTGGTGTCAAGGAGTTGTACTTCTTACAATTCATTCCATATGTCCTACTAGCCAATTTGGCCTTAATATCTAAATAATATTATATGGATATGTCAGTAATTTTCATCTCAACATTTAGAATTTTTAATGCCTCTATAATCATATCCACCAATAAAAAAATGGTGATGTCTTTGATTTTCGTGGTTGAATTTTCTTGTTGATTGTTCCAAAAGAGATGGATCTCATTGGGATACCTCTCCTTCTTGGTTATCTAAAGGGGAAAGGCTTGTAATTATTCTCTCATCTTTTAAGGAGTGAACTCCATAAATGAGATGAAATTTAGTTCTAAAAGCATGTTTCCTAAGATAATATTATCTTGTATGGTTGCAAGACAACTATCTATAAGGGTTACCTCCAAATTAGATGAAAGTACTTTTTCCTTAATTACTTACTTGGTTTGCATGGTGGAGATTCTTCTCACAAACTATACTTATAACTTCTCTTACATTGGTCATCCTACTTGGAAGTACTAGTACTATGACTCTTGGTCACATTCACATCCTCTCTTGGTTACTTTAGGCCTCTTTTTCTTTAGGTGCAATGGTCCTTATTTCTCAATAATATACTTGAATGCCATCTACAATCACCAATGGTTGATATTATTCCCTTAATAAATTTTCCTTAATGCCCTCAAACTTCAATGAACCTTAAGTTAGATTGAGAATTTAATGACAATAAGACATATCTTGATCATGAAACTAAGTTCCTAAAGTCATACGATAACTAAAACATTAAATTATTAATTAATTTTAGTTAATTTTATTATTACTTGCCTCTCTATTCATAAATAGGTATGCTAATAAGTTTTCTAATTGCACATTCTAAAATTCTCATGATAAAGAGCTTAATTTCCAGAGCTCAAAGGCTTTTGAATAAGTTCAATTGGAGGCCTAGATCATAAAATATCATGCTTGTAAGGGTTTTAACTCTCAGAATCATAAAAAATCCTCTTAGGTTTAAAGATGAATGTGGGAAACCAATGGCAGATTGCAACCTATTTATAGATTTTTATGACTATCATGTGCACGATGTCATAGCCCCCAGGAACTTCATTTTTAATTAGTTTATAGAGTTTTTGGTGTCTATTTTTTTTATTTCAAAGGTTTTTCACCCTTCTAGGATCTACTTGACTTTGACATGAGTTCTTTTGGTGCTTCAAAATATTGAAAGTCATGAAACTTGGACCTTAGAGTTACAAAATAGCTAAGAATCAAAGGAATTAGGAGAAAATTCATCATAAAGTTACTAAAAATTCATAAAAATTGATGACAAGTGGATTCCATAATAATACATGAATTTGGTAAAGCTATCCATGATGTTTTGAAGGTGTGATGGTGATTCCTAGCCATAACTGACAAAAGTTATGCAAGTGGATCATCCCTAAAGAAAGCTCCTATCAAGAATGTCCTTGCATAATCACTTCTATAGGTATCCAAAGTCATCTTAAAAGTTGATTTTTTATTATGCCTTTGATTCAAAAAATACACAATTACCTCAATTAGAATCCTACACTATGCTACATAAAATCATAGAGTTCATAATTACATCATGTTAGTGAGGTGAGATGGAGTATGCAAGAATTGAAGACTTGGGACATGAGGTATATTATCATGGTCATAGGAGGTTCCACGTATGATGTGTAATTAAAATTACCATTATATACATTCATTAGGATTCCAAACCAAGTTCAACCACTACTAGCTACATTGCATTTCATCATCCAAGGTGCACCTTCATGAGATCACTAACTAGCACATGAAGATAGTACCACTCAACAAGAAAATGGAAAAACAAAACATTTAATATTTTTAATAATAAGTAATTAAGCAATGGTGCTTATTTTATGTACCTTGATCATTTGTTAGAGAAGAGTCTTTAGATATGGGTCTACCTTTTTAGCATGATAGAAAATGCTAATTCCATTAAAGTACCTTTATACATGGATCACATGCTAGTGGTATCCCAAGAATAAATGCTTATGAATTAATGAATTATTATAGTTGCTACTTTTTCCTTAAGACTATATTTACACATGGATCTCATGTCTTTCTAGTTATTTCTCAAGGAAATAATTGTGTTCAAATAATGATTCTTAGATAAGATAAAAACATGATTTATAATGCATCAATGTGGGGCTAGTAGAACCCAAGATGAAAGTCCAAAGAATCAACAATTTCCCTTTGATGCTACACCCTTGTAAATACCCTCTTGGTCCTTCCTTTATCCTTCAAGGCATATTGGTAATAGATTAATTAAATTTTTAAATGTAATATGGACCACAATATTTCCATGACAATAACCTCTTATTCTTAAAAATGGAGGAATGGATGATGTGGTCTCAATACCATGCTCAATCACTCATTTTGTAGACTAATATCATAGGATAATATTCCAATATGTGATGTTGATTCCTGTACTATGATTAAAAAATTTGTTAAAAAATTATAGAAAATGTCTACATATGCATAAAGAATACAAGAAAATAGAAAATTATATGAAAAGTAAAAAATAACAAGCAATGGAAAACATATTAAGAATTAAAAGCTATAAAGTACATAGAAATAATTTTAAAGTAATAGGAAAATGAATAAAATTGAAAATATCATTCAACTCTTAATTTTAAATCAAGGAATCTCTCCCATAACTAAGGTTTAAGAAGAAGATATAAAAGATAAAGTGGGTAACATTGGTTGTAATGGTTGAGTTAGTGATGACTTTTATGAGTTCATTGAATGATTTTATTTGTTATATATTAACCAATATGAGCTTTTGTAGGTTTAATGGATGGTAAACCTATAAGGTTTTTAATATATAAACTAGATGAATAATGTAGGTTTTTCCTTAAAGTATCTGCAATTTTATGTGCTCGGGGACATAACTTGGATTATAGTATAGGACCTTGTTCCCCGCTTGTAGTCCTAGGTAGCTAATCTTTATGTTGTATCATTGATTATTATAGAATTTATAACCTTTAATATGCATAAGGGTATTCATGAAATTTCAACCTATCATATGTAGATTTATTATTCATTCTCATTGTATTAGAGTTAGGTCTAATTCTAAGTCACATGTAGTCGCTAACATATAAAGTTTAGTTTGAATTAGCAATTTTGATAATTTTTCATACACTAGCTCATAGGAAAAGTACCCTATCAGAAGTTTTCATATAGACCTATATGTTTATAAAATGTCATTAATCTTTGTATTCTAATCCTTCGTATATTTACTAATGGTATAAGTTAAAATTCTAATTATCTTTCTATTTGTGACTTCAACCTGATCATTGACTTAGGGATGTAAGGTCTAGTAAGTTTGTGATTCATTCTTAAGTGCTACATAAGTCATTTAAGCATTTCTTCTATGAAGTGTATGTCATCATTTGAAATAAGTGCACATGGCATGTTAAATAAGTTTATCACATGTTTCTTAAAGAATCTGATAGCAATTACTATAGTATAATCCATGATTGTAACTACTTTAGCCCACTTTCTACAATAGTCCATAACAACAATTATATATGCTTTTCCATTCAATGAAGGAGAAATGGATCTTATGAAGTCACATTTTCAAAGGCTAAATGGCTCTAGTGATTGGATCTACTATTGTATTCCCCCAAATGAGCTATTAGCCCACAATCTCTTTGATAACATTCATAGAATGTAATCAAGTTATATATATCTTTGAAGAGTATGAGTCAAAACTAGCCGACCATATAGATTTTTATGGTTTTTTATCTTCTATCATAATGGACACCACAAGGCTCTTCATGCATGTCCTAAAGAACTCTTAGTTGGTTCTTCTCTAACATACACCAACTGACTAGGCCATCTACATGAATTTGGTAAAGATTTCTCTCTATCTCTATGTGATGCTTCATATAGTATAGAAATTATTGTCTTGAACTTGTCTTATATAGGAGGGTTCTTGTACTCTTGTTGGTAAGTGAGATAATTAGTAAACCATGGAATGGTTGTTGATTAAGAGACTATAGTAGTCTTCAAAAATAAAAGCTTTCTTAGAAATTAATTAGACATAAACTCTTCATTAGCCTTATCATCCCGCCTAAAGTCAGATAAATAATCTAGTACAACAATTGATCAGTGGCGAGGTACCCCTACACTCAACCATACGAATACAAGCGTGCACGCACGATCCGGTTGAACTCCACATACTAAATGCCTTAACACCACAAGAAAC
>MNCI01036144.1:286172-329119 GCA_015680685.1 Gnetum montanum | reverse complement strand
GGCAATTTTGAGAATCAAACACCTGGTTTTTACTAAGTGTTGTGCCAGCGTACACACCCAGCGTCCACGCTCAGCGTCCACGCTCAGCANTTGAAGCAAGTCGACGTCCAGCATCCATCAGCGTATACGCCCGACGCTCTGCATACACGTCTCACACGCATGCTCAGCAGGTGCAACAGGAGCAAGAATTGAAGCAAGTCGACGTCCAGCATCCATCAGCGTATACGCCCGACGCTCTGCATACACGTCTCACACGCAC
Source organism: Gnetum montanum (assembly GCA_015680685.1). Lineage (NCBI taxonomy): Eukaryota > Viridiplantae > Streptophyta > Gnetopsida > Gnetales > Gnetaceae > Gnetum > Gnetum montanum. The sequence continues at coordinate 328,860 of MNCI01036144.1, read as the reverse complement.
GCTCAACAGGTGCAACAGGAGCAAGAATTGAAGCAAGTCGACATCCAGCATCCATCAGCGTATACGCCCTAGCGTATACGCCAACATCCATCCAAGTCCACGCCCAGCGTATATGCCGGCCTGTTGTAGCGTATACGCCCAACGTATACCATGTTTTTAAATTGTAAACGCCCGGTCTATACGCCACGTGTCTCCCAGTCCGCTTTTCCCGGTAACCCTACCCCTATAAATAGCCCAGTTTTCCGCATTTTTAAGGTCGGCAAAATTTTACCAGAGCAGACCCAGAGCAATTACGCTGCAGAAACCCCTTTACGCTTATGCTTACGCTGGAAGTTCTGTACGTCGAGTGCAATCCACGCTCCGCCTACCGTGTCAGCCGACTGCACCCCTGCGTCCACCGGGGCTTTACGTCCGCCTTGTGTCCCTACACGACTGCGTTAGACCGGTGCACAACATTTTAACTCTGTAATCCACTGTTTACGTTTGTTGCAAGTTCTTTTATAGTTTTACGTTAATTTGGCCCACGCTTCGTTTACGCCTATTTACGTCCGCGCTCCGTTTGCGTCCATATACGCCCACACTGTTTACGCTGTTTACGCTTGCTTACGCTCTTTACACCTACGCTGTTTACGCTGCTCATGCCTGTATACGCTTACGCTATGCCTATATTTGTTTACGCCATTTACGCCCGACCCTGTTTACGTCCTTTTACGCTTACGCTCTCTGCGCCTGTTCCACTGCTTACGCTCTGTTTACGCATAACCCAGCGTATAACACTTCGGTGGCGCTCGGGGAAACCCTTGTCTGATCCGCGTGCAGACCACCCAAGGTACCCTACCTTCGTGCATTCTAGCACGCCCTCAGGCGAAGGTGGGGTCTTCTGTGCTCGCCCTGCGATCCCGCGGTCTCTGTTTCCCGTTCCAGCCGGGGACCAACGATTTCAGGCAGTACACTACCACTGGGATTACCAAGCGCAGAATCCTGGAATACGCTACTGGGTTACCAAGCAGTCAATGCTCATAGTCAAGTCGTACTCACGCGTTGCGACAAGCAATCGATTCCTTGACTAGCCGTACATGTCCGTAGACGCTCGTAATCAAGTCGTACTTGTGCGCACTAGGAAAGCAGTAAATAAACAACAATAAAACCACGTGCTGCAAGGTTTATCCAATCAAGTTCGTCTTTATTGCCGTACACAACTTGGGTTCAGGTTACAAGCTACTCGAATAAAGAGCCGTTCACTCTAAGACTCCTACTGCAGGCACATGGGAAAAATTCTAACTCTAGAGTGATCAATCTGCCAAAGCTTCGCTACTTCTAGCCAGGATTGGGAAATAAAGGGAGTGCCACCTCTTATTTATAGATATGGCGGCGGACCGCGATATCGCGTACGCGATACCGCAAGGAAAGACGCGATATCGCGGCACAGTGCATGTCGCGTCTCATCAACAATCTTGATTTCATTCTTGTCAATCATTGTAATAATGAACTCCTATAAGATTACTATAAACTAAATGATTTGAGGGCTTGTCATTAACTTATTCATAAGAAACCAAATCATACTATTATTAGTGTACATAAACACTAAATAGCCAAACACATAGTTCTTGAATTTTTTGAGCACATACACCATCATAATTAATTTATTTTCTACCATGGTATAGTTGAGATGTGTTCCTATGATGTATTTTCTTAAAGAATGAATGTAATATGGATATTTTTAATTATCAAACTATGTAAACATCATCCCTAAAGCATATTTGAAGGCATTAAACATAATGTGGAAAGTCTTCAACTAGTCAAGCATTCATAGGATGATAGTTTCTATGAGCTTTTACTTTAAGAGTTTGAAAACATTTTCACAATTCATCATCTAGATGAATGGTGCATCCTTCTTCACAAGTTTCACTAATAACTTAGCAATCATGGAGAAATTCTTAATGAAGCACCATTAGAAGCTCGTATATTCAAAGGGCCTCACATATTTCATTGTTTGAGGTCTCTAAGTAATTTTATGGAGATTCACCTTATTCTTTTTCTTAAATACATTGCCCTAGAATAATGGCATTTTGAACCATCAAGTCACTCATTTTCTGATTTAACTTCAAATTGATCTCAACACACCTCTTTAGCACCTACTCCACAAGATTTAGTACTTGTTCAAAATTGAAGCCATAGGTGAAGAGGTTATCCATGAAGACTTCTACATCATTTCTATTTTATTTTTGAAAAATATTAAACATGAGATACTAAAATGCAATAGGCATGTTACATAGACCAAAGGGCATCTTCTTATATGCAAATGTCCCACAAGGACTCATGAACATTATCTTGACTTGATCTTTTAGAGCAATTTGGATTTGGTTATATCCACTATAGCTATCCAAAATGCGATATTACTTATGCCTTGTAATTATGTCCAACACTTGATCAACAAATGATAATGAAAAGCTATCCGTAAATGTTATCATGTTTAACAACTTCAAATCTATTCAAATCCACCACTTCTTCTTTTTCTTTGGCATGATGATAAGTGGGATTACTTACTACACCATAAGATAAATGTATTCCACTTTGAGGAGCTTTTTAATCTCCTACTTGATGACCTCTTTAGACGTGGGATTTGACCTGTATTGTGGTTGGTACCTTGCTTCACTATAGGATCTATATATGTGTGATGTTAGCATATATGAGGATCAATGCCTATAATCTCATCATAGGACTAGTGACCAATTATGTATGCAACAAACCCATTTGAGACAACATTATAATGTTGCAACAAAAAACTTGTATGGTTTGTTTTTGATGTTCCAATTAGTGCTTGGTCAATTTGTAGTGTCTTATCTTTATTTTTCATGAAAATGTATTATTTATCCAATAAATCCTATGGGACTTTGAATTAATAAAGCTTTATTTCATTTTCATTTCAAAAACATAGGCCCAAACGGTATAGAAAATTATAAAGTAATCTACCACTATGAGACATTATATTTCACTGAGAGTATTTTGATTTGTCCCAAAATGTCTATAACATAAATCTCAACAATGAGGTGTTAGAACCCATTAGGAAGAGAGAATGCTAAACTAATACATAAAAGAGATTGATTCCTGTATTATCTTATAGTATTTAATGGTGGAGACAATCTTAATGTAATTAGGCTACTCAATATTTGAGGGTAGGGTCCTGTAATGCATGTTTTAAACTCTTGATTTAAAAGCTTCAAATTATAAGTTGAATATAAAATTTCAATTTAATTATATGTTAAATTTCTTAGTTTAATTCATACATACTTCAAATACTGGTACTTAATAAACTTGTCCAAAACTTTAATAGGTACACTCTAGCAAAGTGGATATAAAAATCGCAGGGCTCTTGCTCAGTCGGTAGAGAACCTCGTTTACACGGTCACCAACAACGCTTATCTCAAATAAATACCGTTAAAGTTCTCCAGATGCCTTTAACTGGAATGTTTTGTACTGGTGTTTGATTTTTGATTGAAAGAAAGACATCATATACATTCACGGATCTCCACACAAGGTGCCCTTGAAAAACAGGTCCAACCAGAAAAGAATCCAAATGACTGCAGGGCTCCACGCAAGGAACCCAATACCGCAAAAAAAATTGCCAAAAAAAAACCACCAAACTATGATTCAAGATGATAATTAAGAAAAAAGAATTTACGGACCTTGAATTAAGTTATTTGATATCCGTAATTGCATATTAGCATATTAATGAAAGTGCAAACCAGTGATCTTTCTCTATATTTTTTTTATTTAAGATTTAATGTTAAAGTGTTAAAAGTTAAATAGCAACGCTCGAGCATCCCATATCATGCGGTAAACTGTGTGTTACGTGTGTTTTGTAATTCTGCCTTTTAAAATATTAAAATATATTTTATAAAAAATTAAAGATAGGTTTTCCAAACTTGCTCAAAATTTGAAAAGCAGACCGTTTAAACACGGAAAAAGGACTGAATCGAAATCAGAGTCTCCGTCAACGTTCATGATGAATTTAGAACCAATGCAGCTGCAATTGTAGTTGAATTAGATTAGGAATGTACGCAAATACTACGGAAATTGCCGGAGAAGGATCCAAAATGTCATCCAATGAATTAAATAAAATGCAGACAAGGCCACCATTAATGCACAGGAGGCAACGTCACAATGTTTGGTGAGGGATAAAACTATAACATATGATAAGATAGAGATAAGATGACATGATAGCAATTGCAGTTACAGCTACAGAAGCCACAATGCTGTTTCTCAGAACGAACAGACAAGGCTCCCTGATTCCTTACACAGGCAGGCTTCTGCTCAATGTCGTTAATATTATATATTTGGTATTACTGTCTGTGATACTATACTCTTTATCTGGCATGCAACAGCATTTATTTTTAAGCATATGCAGCTTTTCATCCCATCCCCTGCTTACCGGCAGCCTAATCCTATGTGCAAGCATTACCGTAATTTCATGTCTCCTTTTACTTTGGCAATTTGCCATCATGATTTATGTGTCACGTTTGATTTGAATACCGGGAAATGTCAAGAATCTAGTAAAAACAGTGACTTTAAAAAGATAGGAATAGCTATTTAAAAAAATAAAGTTTTTTAAAAACTACTGTGCAAATCTATTAACACTTAAGCTTATATTATTTTCATCAACAAATCACTATATATACCCCATGGGTAAATAACCAGTACAAAATTGTTGTAGAACTTATGTAGAGGATACAAGTGCATCATATCAGCATACTTTCATAGAAATTAAGTAGAACATAAGATGTATAGTGTGTCATATCAACATGCTCATTAGAATCCATCCTAAGACTTGCAAACTATAAGCTACATGCTCTTACCAAGTTATACCTCATTGTTAACATTATAGCAATTAGTTAACTTTTTATTCATTCATTGTTATCAATTTCCAATCAATTTTTGGCAAGTGTTTTTTATTCATTCATTGTTATCAATTTCCAATCAATTTTTAGCAAGTGTTTGTAACAATTAAACCTTGTATGGTGTTGAATGTTGGAAAGTACAAAAAAGGCTTCAACAACAAATCACTATGGAAAAAAAAGTGAATGCTTAAATAGATGTTGAAAATTGCAAAAAGAAATAAATTGCACGATTTAAACATTAAAAAAAGGCTTGAAGTGACATCTATTTGAAATAAGCTATAGAAATGGCATCTTAGATGGTTTAGGTATGTGCAAAGAAGATCAGATAATGTCTATTAAAAAGGTTGATACATCACTGTTCCAAGAAAGCCACCAAAAGGAAGACCAAAAAAGACATGGGAAAAATGATTGAAGATGATATAAAGAAACTGCAAATAAACAATGATTTAGTTCTTCATAACAAGAAGTTGTGCATGAGAACACATACCCAACCCCATTTTGTTGGTGATTATTTGTAACAATTAAACTAAATAAACTTCCTAACCCAGCAATATCTGTAGAGATCAATGGTTCTTTACAAATTTTTTAAAAATGGTGCAGGTAAAGTTGGAAGAGGAATTATCATTTAGAGAAAAATAAGTTACAGAAAAAATAAGACCTAAAAAGCAGTTCAATATAAAGCAGCAAGAAATGATCCATGAGTTAAAAACTTGTTTCTATGTTACATGCTAAAAAAACAATATAAAATTTCGAGAGGTATAATTCTATTAACAAATTGGTAAAATGAATTCCAATAACTATGGATCATTTCAAGATGCTTTGCATGATGGATAATAGCTTATTTCTTGGGTGGAAGGCTATTCTAATTTGTTTCCTTCTTGACATTGATATTTTTTATTTCCTTTAGAATAGGTGGCAGATTTCTAAATGGAACAAGATATGTTTCGGGTGAAAGACCATGACAACATGTGAAAGAAAGATGTGGTTAGATGTTGTGGGCTGGGTAAACATTTTGAGTAATAATTGTTCAAATATTATTCCAAATTAGTGATATATATATATATATATATATAATGAATTAAAGATTGCAATATTGGCACACTGTACAAGAAAGAATATTTTCATTGATGACATTGAATATAACAATCTCATCTCTTAAAGAAAAGGAAAATAAGCACAATTTTCCTTGTAATTCCTAATATATATTCTCAGTTGATAAAACAAAAATATAAGACAGAACCCGAAAAAAAAAAGGTAACCATGGAAGAGCTTAGCTGCATGATATCCGTAATTAAATGTCTACCCACAGCAAGTTCCAAATTTACTTCACTGTAGTGTAGTTTCAATAGCATGTTTGTATGCTTGATTGTTTCCAAAAAGATGACAATCACTGTGAGAGAGGTAGTAGGGTTGGTGGTGGCCTGCTACCTCCCCCACGGTTCGGGGGCCATGGGGGCACAAGGGGTCCTCCACTCCTTGTGTCTTCAAAACCATACTGGCATGGCAGTTCCATGCATTAGTAAGAGGAGGCTACGACCTATCTCATTACCCCACTCGGTAGGACCTTGCCTGGGAGGGTTGCGTAGTTCAACTCTACGTTGGGGTGTTTTTACCGGGTGTGTCATGGGATGTGCTATGGGATGTTGCATGCACTCCTTGGAGCGCAACACCAACTACCAGCACGCGGTGATGAATCTGGAGGGTTCAGCTGGTAGTCCATGTGGTGTCCACGTGAGTGGAGCAAGGGAGTGCTATCTAGCTTGTTAGCGTATTGCGAATATTGAATATGAAACACCGCTCAAGAGACATGCTAACACTAACACCTTGTTTGTTGGCATGTGTTTCAGGATTGTTGATTGCTTAGGCGTATTCCTCTTGAGTTTCGTCTCGATTCAGAATCTACTTGGGAAACTCTTGGGGTGCCGAACAATGTATCCAGGGACAACACTGTTACAAATAGTATCAGAGCTTCACACTTTCAGTTACCAGTAAAACTTTCTCGCTAAGTGGGTGAGAGGGTTTGTGGTTTGTGAGGTTTCCATTTTCAACTTCTGCTAGCCACTCTCCCTTTGAGGGTGGCCTTGTGCTAAAGCTCTCTCTTGGGCAACATGGAGCCTGGTGGACCGAGTGACATGGCTGATGTTCAAGCAAACCCAGAAATTGAGGCCGAGATAGAACTTGGTCAAGATGAGAGTAAGTTTCAAACGTTATGGGATCATGTCAAGGCAATTGATGAGGCCTTACTCTATCTTGGTCTAGAAAATGCGGATGCGATCCATCACATCCTTAAAGATGTTGACTTGCCACAAGAAAAGATGGATCTTCACTCCAAGGACAGGGTGAAAGTGGCAGAGGCTAAGGTTTCAATCTTGGAAGGTCATCTAGATCACATGATCAACCTCTACAAGGATCTATTCAAATCCTTGGAAGAGGCTCAAACAAAAGCATCTTTGGTTGAGGACCTAGTTGGTCGGGTGAAAGTTCTGGAGGATGCCCTGGTGGGGGTAAATCAGGAACTATCTGATTTGAAAATTGAAAACACCATCCTGAAATCCTCCTTAGCAGGACGCTTGGCAGATGAGCCAGTAGTGNCCATCCTGAAATCCTCCTTAGCAGGACGCTTGGCAGATGAGCCAGTAGTGACAGCCCATATCAAAGCTGGAGAACCGAGTTCTTATGATGTTGAGAGAAATGATGCTAAAATTGATGCTTTCCTCCATGATGTAGAGATGTACCTGAATACTGGGGATGTTCCTACAGCCCAAAAGGTCTCCACAGCATCTCAATTTCTCATAGGAAGTGCGAAGCTATGGTGGCTTAGCCTCCTTCGTGCCCAAGAAAAAGGCATTGCTACAGAAAAGATCAAGACGTGGGATAGATTTAAGACAACACTGATCAAACAGTTCCATCCTAGGAACTCTGAATGGGTCGCTAGAACCAAGCTAGATACCCTAAAACATTCAAGGAAGCTTGAAGATTATATCAATAGCTTCCAAGAACTCATGTTGCTGATTCCCAATATGGGAGATCGGGATCGTTTTTTCAAGTTTGTAAATGGGTTACAGCCATGGGCGCAGATGGAGTTGCATCGAAGAGGCATTGACTCCCTCACGAAGGCTATTGCAGCTGCTGGCACTTTTCTGGACTTCAAGGCAACGAAGCCAGATAAGGGCAAGCCTGGGAAGGGAAAGCATGTCACGCCCTCCCACTCTCAGAGAACAAATACCGGTTCCATCAAAGGTGGAAATACGTTCAAATCGGTTCAGCAAGGCAGTCGTCTGATGGGTGGTCCTCCAGGAAACCAAGGCTCTCAACAAAAACGTAAGGATACAGGGAGCAAGTGGCAACCTGGGGCCAAGAAAAAACAATTTATGGGAGGTGCCTTTAAGGAGCCAATTCAATGCTTCTTGTGTCGAGGAAACCACCTGGCAAGAAGTTGTCCCCTGAGTTCAGGAAGGACTGAGAATAGGCAAGGGCCGGCTCCAAGGAAACAATTGATGGCACTCGATTATCGCCCTAACCCATGCCTTCAGATTACTAATGGAAGCACATTGGGGGAACAGCGAAGGCTAGCGGTTATGATGGAGTTGTCTGACATGGTTACATGAAGGTCAGGAGCTGGAAACTCCCAGAGTAATAATCCTGATAATTTACATCAGGTCCAATTGGCCCCAATCACGGTGAGCTCAAGTTAATTAAGTGCCCTCATTGATAATGGGGTCATTCACAATTACATGGTTCCAGCCATGGCGAAAGACTTGCAGCTAAAGATGGAACCAGTTCAAGCCTCCTGCAAACTGGCCAAGTTCAAATCCCTTCGGTGCATCGGGGTATGTCGTGGCATCCCAGTTCAAGTGGGCTTATGGCAAGGAGTTATAGATTTTTCAATTCTAAATATGAACTCCTTTCAGGTTATTTTGGGGCAAGAATTTCTATGCAAGGCCAAAGTTTTCATGGCTCCACACTTAAACCTGATCTTTATTTCGCATGAAAGCTCCCCATGCCTAGTTCAAACTCATGGAGCACAGATGGGAAAGGATGAGGGCTCTAGCCCACAAATTGTGTCACCAATGGTAATGAAACGCTTGGCTAGGGATCCTACCAGGAAATTTTGCTAGCTATGCAAACGGGTGATCCTTTTAAGGCTTGTGGATCCCAAAACTAATATTGACCCATGCATAGCACAGGTGCTAAAAAATTTTAAAGATGTGATGCCACCTGAATTGCCAGGAAGTTTGCCACCTCGAAGGGCCATGGATCACAAAATAGAATTGCAGCCAGGTACTGACCCTCCTATCCAAAGGCCATATCGCTTAATAGGACCAGAATTGGGGGAATTGAAAAGGCAGCTTAAAGGTTTGATGTCCAAGGGATAGATTCGTCCCTCAAAATCCCCTTATGGGCACCAATGTTGTTTGTCACCAAGGAGGATGGAACACTACAGCTCTGTTGCAATTACAAGTTGTTGAATAAACACACTATCAAGAACAAGTATCTAGTACCACTCATTTCTGATTTATTTGATCAATTGGTAGGGGCCTAGTATTTCAACCAGCTAGACCTCAGACAAGGGTACTACCAAGTTTGCATTGCAAAAGGGGACAAAGAAAAAACTACATGCATAACCCGGTATGGGTCATATGAGTGAACAGTAATGCTCTTCGGGCTTTGCAATGCACCAGCTACATTTTGTACCTTGATGAATGAGATATTTCGACCCTTCCTGGACAAATTTGTGATCGTCTATCTCGATGACATCTTGATCTATAGCCAGACAATGGAGGAACATGCCCTCCACCTGCAGATGGTCCTTGAGAAGCTACGAATAAATCGGTTGTACATTAAGAAAGAGAAATGTGAATTCTGCTGCTCGGAGCTGAAATTTCTAGAACATCTTGTAAGGTATGGGCAGGTAAAGCCAAATCCGAAGAAGGTAGAGGTTGTGCACCAATGGCCCGCTCTCACTAATGTGCATGAGGTCAAACAATTCATGGGGTTAGCTAGCTTCTATCAGAAATTCATCAAAAATTTCTCAAGTATCGCTACTCCCCTAACCAATTTGCAAAAGAAAGAAGTTGCATGGCAATGGGATTCAAATTGTCAACAAACCTTCAATAAGATCAAAGAAGCTTTAACCTCCCATCCAGTGTTGGCATTGCCTGATTTCTCAAAACCTTTTGAGGTTCATACGGATGCCAGTGAGAATGCAATTGGGGACGTCTTGCTACAGGAATGTCATCCTGTTGCTTATGAGAGCCGAAAGCTTAATCAAGTAGAGTAGAGATGGCCAATCCATGAAAAAGAAACATTCGCTATTGTCCATTGCTTAAAAGCATGGAGACACTACTTGTTGGGAAGTCGTGTCCTCGTAAAGACAAATAATCTGGTCACTAGCTACTTGCTAAATCAAACGAAGCTAAGGCCCAAACAAGCCCGATGGTTGGCCATGTTATCTAAATTTGATTTGCAATTAACTTACCGTCCTGGAAAGGAGAACATGGTGGCAGATGCATTGAGTCACCGTCCTCAGCCTACCTCCCAGCTCTTTTCTATCACTGGGCCACAAACTTCACACGGTCAATGTGATGAAGTGTTGTTGGCTAGAATTCAAGATGGCTTAAAAAGGGATCCTCATACCATTGATCTAATGAAGCTGATAAAAACTGGCCGAGCACCACAATTCAAAATGAGGGATGGACTGCTTTGGTTTCGGGATAATCGGATATGCATTCCGGATTGGGATGGCCTACGCAAGGAGATAATCCAAGAATGCCATGAGACACAGTGGGCTGGGCACCTTGGACAGCAAAGGACCTTGGCACTCATTGAGAGAACCTTCTTCTGGCCAAAAATGTATTGGGATGTGATTTCTTATATCCAGAAGTGTCTGGTGTGCCAACAGGATAAGGGGCCTACGGAGCGTCCAGGTGATCTTCTGCTGCCCTTGGAAATCTCTCCATTTCCATGGGCTACAGTGTCTATGGACTTCATCACAAGATTACCAAATATTCAAGGCTTAAGCAGTATCATTATGGTGGTGGATAAATTTTCCAAATTTGCCATATTCATTCCCCGTCCATCACAGTGCTCAGCTGAGGACATGGCAGCATACTACGTTGACAGGGTGGTTCAATATTTTGGGTTAACCATGAGCATCATTTCAGACTGAGATCCACGATTCACAAGTACTTTCTAGCGAGCCTTATTTGGCATGATGGGTACCACCCTCAAATTGTCAACAAGCTTTCATCCGCAAACTGATCATCAAACAGAACGGATGATCGGGTACTTGAAGAGTACCTTCGACACTATGTTCGTAGTGACCAAAAGAATTGGTCGTTTCTATTAGGGATTGCCCAGCTAAGTTATAACATCCAGAAGTCATCAACTACTGGGTTCTCTCCTACAGAACTAGTAATGGGAAGGTAGCCCATTACCCCTCATATGGTCTCCCCCTCGTTGCAGGGTCGGCATCCCTTAGCAGATGAATTCTTGAAAGTGTGATCTGAAAATGTTGAAACAGCAAACTATCATCTGGAGAGGGCAGTGCAACGAATGAAAAGGTATGCTAATCGAAAACACCAACACCGTGAATTCAAGGTGGGAGATTGGGTCCTCTTGAAGTTGGACCCACGTCAGTTTAAGCCGAAACAGGGAACTACCTCCAAGCTGATGAGGCAGTATGATGGTCCTTTCCAGATCATCGATAAAATTAACCCTGCAACATATAAGCTTTAGCTACCGATCAATATGGACCGAGTCCATCCAATTTTTTAGGTCAGCATGCTGAAGCCATTGCCGAATGGGTTCCCATATCCGAAAAGAAGCCTCTCGATCCGAGAGCGACCTTGTATACAATCTATACAAGAAAAGAGAGCAGACTGCATCCAAAACTTCCAAACCACTGGCCATGGTGCAGATTTGAAAGTGGAGTTCCTCGTCCACTGGGAACATCGTCCTAACTCAGACGATAGCTAGGAACCATTGGAGCACTTGAGGTCCCAAGAAAACTTGATCCTGGACTTCTGTAGGGAGCAAGCAATTGACCTCCTGCCTTGGCTACTCCGATGATGGATGGAGAAACCTCCCATGTAAAAAAAAATCAGAAGAGGTGCGACATGTGGTGCCTTATAGGATTCGAGAGCGAATTCCTATGGGAGTCGGCCTCAAACAGGGGAGGAAGGTGCCTAGAGCCATTCGAAGTGCTCTATAGGCAATGGGGCTTAAGGTTCAAATAGACAAGGAGCTATGTTGAACTTGAGACCCCTAGACCTTTGGATCAAATGAGTTAGGGGGTGCCTTGGAACTCATGTATCCCTAGGTTGGTGCGTTCTATCATGTCGCAATGATAGACCACTTGATGTCCTCCCATAGCCTAGCATTTCAGGCCAGGTATGGAAGGATGGACAAGCCAAGTCTTGATGGGTGATGCTCTTGACTTGGGTGTTAGATGCTAGCATGAGTCCAGATCCTAGGAAGACAGTCGAGTTCAACAAAAATGCTTTACAACCTTAGGCCCTAGCAATTGGACCTTCCAGAACCGAAGATCCCTTCGAATTTGACTTAGAATAGCATGGGCGTACTTCCCTGGAATTGACGGAATCCTTCCTTGATTTTGATGTAGCAACCTCATGGGTTGCCCAGGCCATGCTCCGAGGTCATCGCTCATTTTAAGCGGGGGAGGATTGTGAGAGAGGTAGCAGGGTTGGTGGTGGCCTGCTACCTCCCCCACGGTTCGGGGGCCGTGGGGGCACAAGGGGTCCTCCGCTCCTTGTGTCTTCAAAACCATATCGGCATGGCAGTTCTATGCATTAGTAAAAGGAGGCTACGACCTACCTCATTACCCGACTCGGTTGGACCTTGCTTGGAAGGGTTGCGTAGTTCAACTCTACGTTGGGGTGTTTTTACCGGGGGTGTCATGGGATGTGCTATGGGATGTTGTGTGCGCTCCTTGGAGCACGACACCAACTACCAGCATGCGATGATGAATCTGGAGGGTTCAGCTGGTAGTCCTTGTGGTGTCCACATAAGTGGAGCAAGGGAGTGCTATCTAGCTTGTTAGCGTATCGCAAATATTGAATATGAAACACTGCTCAGGAGACATGCTAACACTAACACCTTGTTTGTTGGCATGTGTTTGAGGATTGTTGATTGCTAAGGCGTATTCCTCTTGAGTTTCGTCCAGATTCAAAATCTGCTTGGGAAACTCTCGGGGTGCCGAACAATGTATCCAGGGACAACGTTGTTACAATCACCATTGCTTTTTAATTATACACAAATTTTTACAAATCACCTTTATGATTATAAAATATAAAAGCAAAACATTTATTGTATTATTCATAGCTTGCATATGTTTTCTTTGCAAAACGTTCATCATCAATGTCAAATAATTTCTCAAGGATCAAGAAGGGTATAAATTGTATTACAATTAACAGCTAATTGATTTTCAGGCAATCCTTCTACTATGATGGGCCGGTATCGTGCTCAGTCAATTTATTATAGTTTTGCATGCAACCTCTCAAAACAATAAATATAGCTCACATTATTGCAATTCACTATGAACAGCTACTAATTACAAATAACTTATTATGTACACATTGTAAACATTATTGATAGAAATTTTCAATATCAAATGAGGTGGACAAGAATTATTTCCTCAGTCAAATGTAACACTGATTGAAATTCACTGTTCATATTGAGAATAATTCCAATAATTGTACTCCACACAAAAAACAAGTACAAGCAGAAAAGTAAACTAAAACGGGGAATTTAAAAAAAAAATAGAAACAAACTTACTAACAGAACAGATAAATCTGATTTTCTTTAGCCTATTTGATGCTCCATACCTACGAAATGCCAAAATAGCAGTCGGTAAGGAGATTCGATGTATCACCATCTTACTTCTTCTTTCCTGCTTTCCCTTGCTTCAATCTTATCACTTCATCCATATATCTAATGCCCTTTCCCTTGTATGGCTCAGGAGGTCGCCATCTCCTAATGGAAGCTGCAAAGCGTCCAACATCAGACTTCTCTATCCCTGACACAACTACCCTTGTACTCTCTTCAACCCTGACTTTGAGATTATCTGGAACTTGGATTCGCACTGGATGTGAAAACCCCAAAAACATTACCAAATCATTTCCCTCCATAGTTGCACGGTAACCAACTCCAACAAGGCTGAGCTTCTTCTCAAAGCCTTTGGATACTCCAGTTAAGATATTGTCTGTCAGTGCTCTGTGATTCAACACAACTAAATTAGGCAGTGTTCATTTTAGAAGTTGAAAAAACAACTTATTCCTAATTAAGGTTTCATGGAAACACAATCCTGGGTAAAAACAAATGTCACATGTTTAGAAACAGCCAATCATTAAAAAAAATACAGTTTGTAAACTGAAAATACTCAAATTAAGAATTGATAATTATTAAAGCAAAGCTAAGACTTGAAACTACTCTAGTTCAAAATATCACAATGGTATATTAGTGCAAACCATGCCCAAAATAATATTTATATACAATACACAAAAGTTCTTACTATCAGCTCAACCTACTGATCCTAGCCACATCGTCGTCATCATAACCTTGTCCTAACAAAATGGAGTTGGCTATCTTAGATGAGCTACAACAGAGAGAAGATCAAAACTTCAAAATGCAATCATAGTATCCTTAGTTTCTCATGAGCTCATGCACCCATTTAACCATTATGCACAAGATGCATGATGTTTTCATCATTAATTAATTTACTGCATATTTTAAATGTTTTTAAGAAACTGCAAGACACTTGTTTTACTAACACTGATAGAATCCATCAAAGCACTAAAATGTAGCTGGTTAGGAATACTTCTGACTTGCATCCTACAAGTCACAGGTTGTAATGAGATGTACAGAAATTGTGTTGAAACATAAATAAATAAAAAAGGCTATGAGTGAACCCTGTTCAACAGATCCCTTTATTGTCTCCACATGGACAAAATAAAATACTTCATGTTTCAGTTTCAATTTAACGCTCATGTAGCTATTCCAGGTCTCCTGCAAATAGTGAGTATCTTCTTAGTCTATTTAATCATTAGTTTATTAATCCAATCTCACAATTGCATATACTGGATGGTGTTTCATAAATGTTTTATGGACGTGTTACATTGAATACCAATCTCAACCTCCTAAATATGATAGCATGAAATCTTAAACCTCACATCAGTAGCATCAACAAAACTGTGCAAAAGCCATTCATGACTCAATTCTGATGAAACAAAGGGAATTTCTAGAGATGATGTTCTTCAAAACAGTCTATGCAAAGATGTGGTCATTTCAACAACCAACAGTTAAATCCCAGAGATAACATATTTCCCATTCAAAAGGTACCATCTCATAGCACAATTTATCTTTACGAATTACTAAATTATGATATTCTCAATCGAATGGAACTGTGTGTTCCCTGCAAACTCTCCACCAAGTAAATTTATGTCATATAATGTGCCTTCATGAACTGATGTGGGAGTCCACTATGAAGTATTCATTTAAACCCCAAGCTTGAACACATAGTGATGATGAACTTCTTGTATGTAGGCATGTATACGTATCTGGTAATAAACATTGTACTATGATAGAAGCAGCAAATTTTGATGCAATTTTGTCTTGCCCACTGTTCCTACATAATACTTGGAAACAACGAATTGTGGAAAGAAGAAAGTGAATCGTGTTTTTGGTGATTATGCCAATATCTGAAATTCTCAACATTTTATTGACATATGTATAATGCTTGCTATGTCATGTATCAATACTGGTTGTCTTGCAAAACATTCAATTGTTTCCATGAACAAAATAAATATGTTGTACACATTAATTGCATAAGCAAGTCCTCCGCCATTATTTTTGTAATGGAAACAGTTATGCGTTAGGAATTATTTGGTATTTAACATAAATTCTTTATCGAAAACATACAATGGCATACAAGAACTGGAACACGCTGCCATGACACTGTCAATAACCTGTTGGCAAAATAGAGTCTGAAGAATGAGAAGCTCCCACTTGGATGTATCTCAAACTAACTTTATCTCCGTCTGCTCTCCAACTATCAAACCGGAAGTCTCTTTTTAATTCTAAATAATTAATTTATAGTTGAAATGTGTCCCTTGAAGCAGCATGGCTTTTAGCAGTGAGTTATAGGAATTTTCTCTCTTCATAGATGCTTTGTAATGGTTTATATCCTCTTCTTGAAGCATAGTGACAAACAGCATGAGTGTTAAAGTTTTGTTTTATGTCTTTTGAAAAACTCTAAATTACCAGGTCTAAAAGTTGCCATGCTACGAGTGCAAATCATAAACTCTGGCTTAAGCTTATCATAGCACTTAATGTTTTCCTATCGTAGACTAATACTAATTGTAATCTTGCAATATCATAGACAAGACACAAGTATTACTAGTTCTGGTACACTTCATCATAACACTTATTCTTGGAACTTCTTTTACTCCAGACTTACTCATTGACTTCTTCACCTTTTGGTGAGCTGTAACCAACTCTGATAGTGCTACAACTTTTACACTGAATTACAGAGGTCTTTCATCATCGTGGGTTCTATGACTCTCTTACAATGCAACTGAGAATTTTGCACTTGCCTACTCTGACATGGCCTGGGCTCTTTACAAACTCCTTAAGAAATCCCTAACTAGGCTAGTACAATTGTTTCACTTTCCACTTGGAGATCTCCATCTTCATAATCACTTCCACTTTTTACTTACATGTGAGTTATCACCAAAAACTGTCTTACGAACTCACTGTGCTTACTTTCTTCAATATGACCCCTTATGCTATTAGCTACTTTTGGATGTTGGGAACTTTCTAGGACACACAATTCAAAAATACTTATTCTATGGCTGTGTTTCTTAAAGTCCGTTAAATCATTAATTGATCCTTTATGAACTTGGACAAATGGCTTCAATGGGTTCTACTCAGGATTCCATTTGAACTAATTACATGTTCTTCTTCAAGGCACACCATTGTTGGTGCTACTTTTCTATTTGTTGTATTTACAATATGTTGATCCTAGACCTCATATAGCTTGCAATCATTCTTGTCATTGTTACTTCATCTTGTGAGTTCTTAAAATCATATCTTATGACTATCCAGCTTGCACCTCTTGTACATCATGTCATCATAACCACCCATGAACCATCATAACCCTTGTGCATTTTATCTTATTACAATAATTGTATTTGAGAAGCTAATGATTGTATATTATCCTATGATTATATTCTAACAATGAGACATCAAGAAAACATCCTAAATCATTAATATTAAGCGTATCTTCAGAGATCTACCTGCCATACCAAACTTGCACAAGACCTATAGTACTACCCTGCATGAAAATGTATATCATCCATCCAAATCACAAATCAGCCTCATACATATGGCATTGGCTTGTCATGGTCTCAAATGCATAAGTAACCTTCAAAAATCAAGAAATTTACAGATTTATAAAAATGATTCCTTTAGCAAGCACAAGCGGGTTAACTCAAGGCAACATAAACTCTGACAATATGTGCTAAGAAACAATTTCTTTAAAAATTGTGGAACAGAAAGGGATAAACAGGACTAATTTATAGCGGATGAAATGAGACCATGCTTTCTCAAAAAAGAAAAAAAAAACCAGTGAATTGAACATAGGTTATCCAATAGATTCTCACTGACACTCTCATGAGAACATAGGTTATCCAAAAGATTCTCACTGACACTCTCATGAAAGTTCTTGAATGATATTTAAGTATTAAAGATGATAAAAAGTGTGACAGGTGGTCTCAAAAACAGTCTTCAGATATATAAATAGTGTGGATTTCATCCTTGCAAATGCCATTTGTGTGAAATTCACATTTTTGTTCATTACCTTTTTCCATTAGATTGTATGAACATTTCCGATGCAACACAGCAAATCTAACCATTGTTTTCCTAACAAGGAACAATCCATAACCGGTTTGCCAATGACCATTATGTATTTGTCTTCCTAAAAAGCAATAATCTGATTGTCCAGAATCATAAGTTTCTGGTAGCTGTGGAAAGCATTAAAAAAAACACAGCTAATGCAGTACACACAAAGAAATAAATACAAACAAAAAAGTAGAGCACAACATAACTTGCAAAAACAGGAAAGGATTTTGCACAGCAAAAGAAAACCATGAACCATCTCCTCGGTCTAGTGCATGAATAACCCATTAAACTGATAAAAAACTCAACAATGGAGCTCCTCAGATGACATTAGATAATGAACATTTCTCCATAACTCTTATTCATTTTCTCTGTACACTGTGCATTTCCTTCTTTGTGCAGAACAAAATAACAGATCCCAGGATAATTCTACTTTACGGCTCTAACACTTTTTTTAAAACTGCTGGACACTAAGCAATACGACTTTGAAGTAACTGCACTTGGAAGCATGGATGTAACCTTATAATTCACCAGAGAAATAAATATAACTGACTACCAATTTAAGAGAAACCAACTGGAGATAGTCAATCTTAAAGATCAAAGTGTATACAACCTATGTATATCTGAAGTGATTACGGACTGCTTGATCTCATTTCTAAATTTATTAATCCTACATGCTCAATAACTAATTTTTTAAGTCATGGGCAAAAATCACGAACAGTTGCAGAGGCACCTTCAATGGCTTGCAGAGACACCTTCAATGGTTAGCACTATGGAAGTAGCATTCTTCAAGGCATGGCATTTGCTGAGTATCTTTCAATAATTCCTCTAGGGAGGTCAAAGTTTGCCTTAGCATCCACAATTTCTTGCACTCCAACAGATCTAAAGGCATTGACACTAGAATCTAAACAAAGGACCTTCCCTATGTTATTTTATAAATAGAACTTTTCACAACAATGCTCATGTTATTGACTTGTTTAGTAGCAGCAAGCAAGCTTGATGAATCCAGAAAGGCAGTCGTTAATGTTAATGTGTTGGGTAAATAAGCATGTCTAAATTTTGATGTTATACGAGCTAGATCAAGCTTTAAGGTTTGTAGATTTGCTGTGTGAGACTCCATAATAAAGTTAATATAATTTAACATCCATCTCCATCACTCCACTTCACACATTTCAAAATACCTGAGACATTTCAGAGCTTCTATCTTTGAAGAAGTTTTCATCTGCAATGATATTGGGAGCCACAGTCCAGCCATAAGTGGCTTCCAAATCCTGGTGAATCTGGCATACTTAGGCCAACTCCAGTACCATAAGTCTGATGTAGGCAATCAAATTTATGTAGAAAGCAGTTTCGGGGAAAAGTGGTATTGCTCAGGGTAAAGTACAATTATCCCCAGATCCCTTAAACTTGTTGTGCACAACATTAGAATAAAGACGTAGTGTAATTAGGCATGATTAGGTTACCTGAAGAGGCCATGCATGGCCATTGCTCTTTTGGTTGGGACGGCCCTGGACACTCGAATGATGCGTTGCTGGTCTTTCTGCAATTCCACGAGCACTTCATCAGGGTATGTCAGCGACAGGCGACCAAGGGGACCCTCTGCTGTCAGCTGCGACTGCGACTGTGACGGTGAACGTTCTGTTAATTCCACTTTCACATTTGAGGGCACCGCCACAGGCTTCTTGCCCACTCTCGACTCTTTGCACTGTATCTGTATCACCCTGCAAGGCCTTGCCCTTGTCCTGGCATTGCCGCTTCATCCCAGTTAAAATTCAAATTCAAGTAGAATGAAAAGCGCTGTGTATTTGGGTTTTGAGGCATGAATGAATGGGTAACTACCTGCACACAAGGGCGCCTGGCAAAGACATACTCATACTCGTAAGCGACGCCATTACCAGGGATGGAAACTCAGCCCAGCTCCCCAAGTCGTTCCCTCTGCTACTGCAACAGCACAGGATGAGAATGTGGATAATGACACTGCAATCGCGCTCTTGCGCTTGCCTTCACTTCCAAAGCCCTGCTTTTTCGACAACATCTAACAATTTCCTTTTACCCAGTTACTTGTTTTAAGTGTTTTTACAGCAATTGGCAATCTTCCTAGCCTAATTATTTATTCTCCAATCTTTTTACCGAATTTTCCCCTAGGCTACTACTTCTAGAATTAAATATTTGACTCATCTAGGTTTTCAGGCAGCGTCTATACCTACGCTTTATCTTTTTAAACACGAACACGAGCCAATTAGTTAATAACTTATTGGATTGTTTTTACAAATTAACACTTTGATTCTAATCATTTTTAGGAGGGAAGTAGTCTTTTCCTACTTTTTAGAAGTTTATAACTCAATGCTACTTAGTAGAATTAAACTTATAACATGGGGTTACCGGGCCAAGACCTATACCACTAAGCTAATACCTCATTATTGTAAAGAGTCTTATTACTAAGTTAATATCTCATTTATCATAAACATTATGTTTAGCTATATTTATGATATATATTGATGAGTACTAGTTGGGTATTCCAACACTCAACCATACAAGTCATAAGTGTTCATGTTTTGTAATCCATGGATAGATAATGTAAGTATACTAGTAGTTGATGTTAAGTTTGTGATTGGTGTCTTTCCACTTAGAGTTAGCGAGGTGCAAATCTTATGGTTTAACTCTTAGTGAAGTATATGATGTACTAATGTTGTTCACCTCGAAATATGCTAAGTGACAACATGGTGAAAATGATTATAGATTCTAAGTCTAAGTGCAATGGAAATGTAAGGCTATTCTATCCTATTGGCGATAAGTATCCATTTCTGTTCCTAGTTTTTCATACACGTCCTAGGCTAATGCAACTATTACTAAGATTACCAGGTAACTTTACTATTGAGCAAATCAAGCAAAGTCACTACTGGGTTACTAGATAGTTACACTTTACACTCAAAACTAGTCATACTTATTCTACCTTACTAAGAGACATTGGAAAAGTAAAGGACTTAGTAAAAATAAATGACTTAGTAAATGCAAATAACATGGAAAAGTAAAACTATGCTAAGTGAATTATTGCAATGATGAAAAACAATTTTGATCTTTATTATCATTCATAAATTATGTTTAGGAACAATCCACTTGAATAAAGATTCCATACAATTGTAATTCACCATACTATAGGCATTCACTCTAACTCTACCTCACGAAAACAAACTGTAAGAATTTTACTAAGTGTTAATAAAAATTTATTCATTTGACACAACAATGGGTTGGTATTTATAAGCATGACCATGGTTCACATCATCACATCTACAATGACATATGCAGAGTTACGATATCGTAGGCTTCATATTAAAAAATTTTATCATACCCCCATGACTAACTAGAAACTTGTCCTTGAGTTAAAACAAAAAGAAGGGTAGAGTTGGTTACAAATTTGTAGGGTTATATACAAACTTTAACATGATGACTTATATACATGATGGACTCTACTATGAATGTCACATTGTGATTCAAGTGGTGTTTACAAAAAATATCATGCAACACATGATTACCACATACGACAAAAACATATCAAAACAAAACATCAAAGCTCGATGTAGTCCTTATGTCAAAAGTGGTGGTGGCTACTCCATTAGCTTCTTTCCTTTATCATCGGGCTTCTAAAATTGATACTTGTTGAGTAGTGCCTGGAGCTTCTCTTCTTTGGATCTCAAATCATGTACCGTCTAGGTGAATTTACTAATGTTTGCTAGAGTTGATACTTTCAAAGGACACAACAGCTAAGGAAAATATCTTATTCTTTTTCATGTACCATGTCACAAACTATTGTCATTCTTCTTCAAAAGCCCTGGCTATTTTTCTTAGTTCTTAGTAATTAGTCATTCTTCTACCCATGTTTGCTGCTATGTTCTTTTGATCCTAGTAGCTAGCTTTGACCACTTGTTGCTCAAAGTTTGCTATGTTGAGCTTTTGTTGTGCATCCTTTGTCTATAAAATCCTTCTCATACATTGTAGAAACTATGATCACTTGCTACTCCAATTTCGTTTCTAGGCCTACTTATTGTTAACATGACTAAGTTATTATATTAGAGATTCACTAACCCCATGTACTCTATTAGAACTTTAATATGCAAGTTTTTATTTTTTATTTTGACTTGGTGTACATGTGCAAGACTATCTAAGATGGGGTGCCAATTAGGTGTTTGTGTTGTGATGGAATTGATTTTGGCTTTAGCCATTTGGATCTCCTTCTCATTAATCTACTTGTACATACCCACTTGATCTATAAAATGCTCTTTTAATTGTTCATGCTTCTTGGTCTCATTTTTTTTTGCATTGATTTTTATGGTTGATTAATGGCATACAACATAGACTTCTTCCATGGATAGGGTTCTATTTTCTCTAGCCAATTTTCTGATGTTAAGGTTGACTCAAGCAAATTGCTCTCTCAATTGATGAATACTTTCTTCTAACAAATTCTTCTATTTCTCAATGTTTGTCAACCTTACATTTTATGTAGCAATTATCTTATTTTCTTCTTCTAGTGTAGTTAGGGCTTTTAACATGGGCATATGTCTGGACATCTACCACTATCGTTACAGTTGCAGTGTATGTTATTTTCTTGATTTCTACACTCGCATGCTATCTATAGTCTCACAAGCTACAACTTTCACACATGATAACTTCACAAGCTATAGCCTCACAAGCTACATTCTCACATGTTGGAAGTCTCACACATTGAGAGTCTCAAATGTTGGGAGTTTCACACATTGGAAGCACCACACGTTGGGAGCCTCACACATTGAGAGCTTCAAACCTTGTCTAAAACATTAAAACCTTTATCATATTTGCATAATATCATGGCCTTGCACTATTTATGCATTTTCATTGCTCAACTGTTTTACTATACAATATCATTCATATGATCTCAAATTAAGAAGTTGTTCACATTTATGATCCTAAGGATCCAACTATAATAGAGCACAAAAAATTCCTTAGGCAAGTAGAACTAGACCTAGCCAATGCAAATATCATTGAAGACTATTATAACATTATTTGTAAAAAAATCCACATTGGCATGCTTTTCCCATGTGTGGAATTAGAATCCAAACATTAGTTTGAGATCATTCACAAAAATCGGAAAGAGAATATTTCCTTTTCATATGACCATATTGAATTGATAGTGTTTCATATGCACATGTTAGCACAACTAGTGGATATAGAAGAAGTAAGTGAGGAAGTTAGTTTAGATCAAAACCAAGATGACTAGGATGAGTTTGGAGCTTATTCTAAGACTAGTACTTACTTTGAGGACCACTTACAACAATTTTTCCATGAAGTTACCATCCCAAACTCTATACCCTCTATCTCAATAATAAACCAAGCATCCTTTGTGATGAAGCATTCAGTGGATAGCGTCAACTGGGCCACATCAACAAAGCCCTGTCAACGTGGCTGCATCACCATGACCTCGTTGACGCATCTTTCCACACGTTGATGTGGCCTCGTCAACGCAAAGTTCATTTGCCACTATAAATATGCATGCACCCGTCACATTTAGACGTCTTTTGTTCAAGTTGTAGCGAAGCTCTTGCAGTTTTTTTCCATAGGAGTTAGATTATTTTCCCAAGTGCATGCCCATAGTGTGATGCTTGTAATTGTACGAAACCTTTATTCGAGTGTGACATACTTAGATATGCACATGATTGGCAATAAAGATCGAGATTGCTCCATGATTGTAGCATTCACTTAGTTTTAATTATTTAATTATCATTGTTAACTGTTATTATTATTTATTATTTTCTCTGTTAATATTTCTTTACTGTCATTTACTATTCCTATTGCTAAATGTGGAATGAGTACGACTTAATCACGAAGATTGAAGTGTAACTACTTAGTAACCTAGTAGCGTATCTAGGAGCGCTCAAGTAATGTGCACTTGGTAATCCCAGAAGTAGTACACGAGGTCCAAGATGTGTATGGATGATTAAGGATGGATGTTCATCGCTCGTAGGCTAGCTTAGACTCCATTTCCTATTGCTTATTAGTTTAATTAAGATTATTTTCCATTGTCTCTAGGAGTAGCCTAGTGTTAGAAATCATATCATACATCTCATTCTAGACTAAACCATACATGACAAAGCAAATACTAGTCTAGGTGGAAAGACAGTGAACTGCGATCAAAATGTAACTATCTAGATACCACAACTAGTCTATCTACGAAGTTCAACCGAATCATGTGTACACGCTCGTATTCATATGGTTGGGTGTAGGGGGTACCTCGCCACTCATCAGTAGCATCGTTGCTGAGGATGGTGCTAGTTATCTAGATTAGTTACATCACCCAAGATCACTGTAATGAAGCCTTGATGATATACCTTTTAGAAAGAAAGTAATTGCAAATAAGCCACACACAATTCATCACAATGTCTCTCTCACAAGACTATGACAATGCAACAACTAGTAAGGCAATTCATTGGAGAACCAACGAATTATATGATGACGAAGATGAAGTTTGGAGTACTCAATCTTATGCAGGGGTCTCCTATGTACATAAACAAAGACAACATCATCCCAACTCACAAATTCATAACTTACCTAGTGACGATGAACCCCTAGTGGCCACTAAGAGCCTAATGCATATACAAGAGGCTGTTCGAATATCCTACAAACATCGAGAGGAAAGCTATCTACCTAGGCTTGATCTAAACAACTTTCCCAAGTTTTTAGGAGGCTATGATTTAGATCCAAAACATCATTTACAAGCCTTCCATGATGCCTATGTATGGAACAATATTGATGATGGGTGGCAAAAACTTAAGCTCTTTCCTACGACACTTGTTGGCCAAGCAAAAGTTTGGTACAAGTCCTTAAGACCAAAATCAATTTGACATTGGCCAACAATGGTAGAACTCTTTAATGAAAGATATCAAACCCACGCAAGAGTGTCAGCCTTGAGGAAACAAATCCAAGAGTGAAAAAAAGTGCAACATGAACTCTTGGACATGGCCTTAGAAAGACATTATTCGTTGTTAAACAATTGCCCAGGCCATGAATTCTTCGAGAAAAGGCTAATGTACCATATCATGGATGGGCTCTGTAATGAAACAAGGGAAACCCTAGGGAAGTATGCCTGAGGTCAACTATACGAGCTACAAACCCACCAATTCCAAGAGCTTATTAAGCGAGTAGCAAAAGAAGAAGGAGAAATGGCTAAATGGGAGAATGTTGAAAGTTCTCAATGGGACCAAAATCTTGAATTAGCAAAGGTCCATGATCATGAAGAGGAGAAATCAACTCACCTCAAGGAGGTGGAATCATCTTTGCCAATACTACAATTACTAGATGAAATTGGGGCAAAGATCAATAAGATGATGGAATGGATACACGAAAAATGTGGAGAATATTCCAACACTATTAGAGGTAGAACCATGACGAACTAAGAAATAGGACAGAACACTACTAGATAATCAAAAAGAAGGATTGAAGGGAATAGGATAAGAACTCAACTACCAATCATACATATCAATGTAATATTTGCCTGTACGATCATCCCAAAGGTCAGTGCCCAATCTTGTCACATTTACATGAGCATTGGGAAGGAATGTTACATCCAGAGTTCATACAAAAATACTATGTTCAACCAAAATGGCAAAAGCCCCAATCATGGGGGAGGCCACCGTCAAACTAGTCACACCCTTTATACCATCTAAACTCAAGTGCTTATTATGTCCAAAATCCTATTTCCCCAACTACGTCAACATCCTCTATTTCACCACATCGTTATCATTTTCCTGAGTATTATCAACCCATGTCCTCTCCAACAATATTACCACCTCATGTTCCTTGCACTTCTCCTTGCCCTCAATATTCTCATCATTCACCTCCTTCTACATCGCCACCAGTTGTGTTAGAAGGTTTTGCACCATAGCACCACCCCATGAACGTTACTTGTGCTACTACTATCAATAGTAGTGGAGGCCCTCCACAACGTCAAAAGAATCCTTTCTTTAGGCATGACCATAGGAAGAGACAACACGGTTCTGAAACCACTGCATCAACCAACTCAGTACAAGTCTAGCGCTATGATGCACCTTCTCCTTTGAACTCAATGCCTCTTGTAACCTTAACAGGGCCACCCATCAACACTCTAACAACCATGCGGCTCAATGAATATAATAATGTGGAGAGACATATCAATCCTTGCATACTGTCTTATGGTCACAGGGGTCATGGTGGGTCAGCTTCTTATCACATGACCACATCTTATAATCTACCCCACTATGCCTACTTTAATCAAGTGTGTGCACCCCAATTTGGGTACATTCCAGCCACCACATCAAAAGACACCCAGTGGTTTGGACATGACTAGACTCTAATATTTCTAACATGCATGGATCTGCATTTTCCATTTATTAATTCAAACCATGCCCAAAAGTTTAGTTATGAGGGATATCCTCCATTCTAACAAGCATAATTAATAAATATTTTTCCTTTTCTTCAATTTTACAATTTTTTAATTTTTTGTTTTTCAGTTTTTTATCTTTCAATTTGTTGTTTTATCTTTTTATTTATTATTTTATCTTTTTATCTTTTTATGGGTAATCTCATCTATGAATAAAACACTCATGTGACTCATTGGTCAAGGTGTTGTTCTATGCTATCAAGTCTCAAGTGATTAATTATTTGGACAGCGAGCCCACCACATACCCAACCATCCTATTAATAAGAGGTGCTACTCTGGGTACAATGATGTTCTTGTCATCATGAAAACTTAAAAGTAATTTTGTGTTCATTATGCCTAGAGCTAAAAATGATGGACTAAGAGGGAAAGGCTAGGGTGTGACATTAAGGGAACTTGTGAATTCTTTTTGGTGACATTTGTGGATGCTATCATGTAGCCTAGTTGTACTAAGATCCTTGTAGATCTAACAAAAAATGGAAGTAAGAGTAATAAAGGCACTTAATAAAGAAACTAAATATTGTTCTAGGGTCCCACTGGAAAGACATGCACCCATGCCTGAAGGTTGGTGGCTTCTCTGGTTCACTGATTAGAAAGGACAAAGTGCTAAAGTGGCTAGAAAAAAAGCAAAAGAAAAGATCAAGAAAAAAAATATGTGTGCTGCAAAGAAATTCCAAATTACTCCTCCCTTGGACAAAATGCCAAGTGATCATATGCCCTGCTATCATGGTGCTCTTATGGTTGCCCATCATTGGATGAAACAATGTGATGTCACTGATCAGAGGAATGGACTTGGTCTTGATATTGGAGTGATGGGCTAATGACACATTAATCATGCCCTACACTTAGGATTCATTGTGCCCTAGGTCAGTTACCTCATATCTCGATCTTTGCAATCCCTTCTACAATTTACCTCATCTCGCTGTTCATGAATTTGTGACTCGTGTCTTGTGTAGCATCAAACTCATACCTCATCATGATGGTATTTACATGTGTGTGTGTTTTGTTGCATTGTTATAGATTACATTTAACCCTTTTAGTACCTACATACATTTCTAGGTGTGGTTATGTAAGGGCATGATAGGTAGAAACCTGCTTTGGGGAAGACCCACTTGCTTGACTTTTGTAATTTATACTTATTGCACACCACCACATAATTTTATACCCTCTGAGTGCTCCATTTCCAAATCTATTCTTTCCTTTATCATCATTTTATCAAACATTCCTTAGAATCAATACATGTTCTTTTTATGTGTCACCTAAACAGATCCAGTTCGACATTAAACTTTTAGGGCACCTTCCTTGAAAAATCTCTAACTCTAGAATCACACTAAGTAATGAATTAAACATTTATTAAAAGTAATGAGTAAAATATAAGATAATTGAATTTCTTTAAACAACCTTACTAACACTTGGTCCTTGTGTGATTACAGATGGTCCCTAAAAGAGGATAGCAAGGAGGACCTTCTTAAGGTGCAACTGAATGCCCAAGAGGAGGCAGAGGCCAAGGACCTCCTGCAAAACATGCAAAGTAGGAGGCATAATCATTTAGCATGCATTAGGGAACTCTTGCGACTGCACATTCTGACCAAGAAAAAGGTGGAGAGGTTAGGGCCAAAGCCTATGATGAGGAATGATGGCTATTTGTGGCGTAGTATGTCTAGGCTAATTAGGTGTTCCCACAACTGTCGTGCCCATGGGAGGTGCCGACTCTATCAAATATTGGAACATTAGCATGGAAAACACATGATCCCTGGACCAAAGAAGAAAAGCTTCAGGCACTTCTCTAGAGACATCCATTTCCAAAGCTTGGAGCACAAAGATAAGGGGACGAGGCCCATGGAGGAGCCACCACTACCAAGAACCACATGAGTTCCAACAATTTTGCATTCTGCACTCTATGTCTATGTCCCAATTTTGTTTTGTTTAATTCCACACTATGACATGAGTAAATTCCTAGTAGTCAATAATCCCATACCTATCCACTGTGTAATTAATTGCACTTGTTCTCATTTTGTTTGCCTTGAGGAAGAGTTGTTACTTAGTTGTGGGCATATGATGAAGCATCCAGTGGATAGCGTCGACTGGGCCACATCGACGAAGCCCTATCAACAAGGCCACGTCACCATGACCCCATCGACGCATCTTTCCACGCGTTGACTTGGCCTCGTCAATGTAGAGTTCATTTGCCGCTATAAATTTGCATGCACCCATCACATTTAGACACCTTTTGTTCAAGTTGTAGCGAAGCTCTTGAGGTTTGTTTCCACAGGAGTTAGATCATTTTCCCAAGTGCATGCCTGCAGTGTAATGGTTGTAATTGTATGAAACCTTTATTCAAGTGTGATGTACTTGGACATGCACATGATTGGAAATAAAGATTGAAATTACTCCATCATTACAGCATTCACTTAGTTTTAATTGTTTAATTGTCATTGTTAATTTTTATTGTTATTTACTATTTTCCTAGTTAATATTTCTTTACCATCATTTACTATTTCTATTGTTAAATGCAGAATGAGTACGACTTAATCGCAAACATTAAAAGGTAACTACTTGGTAACCTAGTAGTGTATCTAGGAGTGCTCAAGTAATGTATGCTTAGTAATCCCAGAAGTAGTACATGAGGTCCAAGATGCGTACAGATGATTAAGGATGAATACTCATTGCACTTAGGCTAGCTTAGACTCCATTTCCTATTGCTTATTAGTTTAATTAAGATTATTTTCCATTGTCTCTAGGAGTAGCCTAGTGTTAGAAATCATATAATACACCTCATTCTGGACTAAACCATATGTGACAAAGTAAATACTAGTCCAGGTGGAAAGACAACAAACTGCGATCAACGTGTAACTATCTAGATACCAAAATTAGTCCATCTATGAAGTTCGACTGGATCATGTGTATACGTTCATATTCGTATGGTTGGGTGTAGGAGCTACCTCACCACTCATTACCCTATAATCTCTATAAATCAAGTTTCTCAACCCACCTCCTTATTTAATTTCATGTTCATCTCAATAACTTTTGTCATTGTGCACCAAGCTCCTACTCTACCTCCCTATTTACATCAATGCCTTTTGCAATCTAGTCTCATTCAATGTGGCCATCACTGATGGTATCTACCATACCACCTCTTTTTTTCATCCTAGCGGGCCTTTCTTTAGGACCCTAGGTATCACAAGCCTCTCATATCCCCTTTGTGCCCTTCATTTAGCCTGTTCCAATTCAAACATCCTTCTCCATATTCAACCCCCCTGTGATGGTGGTCACACAACCTTGTCAATTCATACTGATGTTAATTACATGGCAATGAGTGGTTGAAGGTACCCCTACATCCAACCATATGAATCATAAAGTGTTTTTGCATGATTCAGTCAAATTCTATGGACTTTCTAGTTTTTGGTGCACTAGTCTTCTAGGAAGTGAATCTTGTCCTAAAGGTCATTCATTGTCTTCCCAATTACACTTGTAAAGTACAATGGTATGATTAAGTGTAATCGAGGCATATGATTTTTATCATTTAATGTTTCATGTTTTGATGCTTAAAGAGAGAGATGAAGTACTTTAATGACTAATTTAATTTAACTAACTAACTAACTGGTCTCTAACTAGCCCTAACATAAGCATCTAGTCCCACTTTCCGTACACATCCTAAACCCATGTATCCACTACTGGTTTACCAAGTGCTATGCTACTGGGCACACCAAGTAATAACACTACTAGGCTTACCAAGCAAATACATGTTATGCTTGAAATAGTTGTACTTATGTATTTAATATATCTACCTTATCTTGCTTAAGTAGCTTAATTATAGGAAAACATTAAATCAATAATTGAAATCATTGAATGCATAAATGAAATATCTAAACTATCCAGAATGCTACAAGGTTTATCAAGAAGCTCATCTTTATTACTATACACATTATCGTGCTCAAGTACAGTAGTGCTCGAATAAAGATCTATACACTTAATGACTCCTACTGTGGGCACTTGGGAGAAATATTCTAACTTTCAAATGTAAAAACTACAAGAGTTCAGCTACTACTATTAATCTCATGCCCATAAATACAATTGGAAACTTGTATTTATAATTTTTACTATAGTACTGCATTGACGAGGCCCCATAGATGTAGCAAATGCTATGTCGACATGGCCTCATTAACGAGGCAACACCATGTAAATGAGGCTACATTAATGGGGGCCTGTCAATGAGGCTGCATCAATGGGGGTCCATTGATGCAACACATTGACACTCATCATACCCCAACAACTAAATGAAAACTCATCCTTGAGTTCCTTTACAAAATTGGGAAGGTATGGGATTATTGACTGACTCTTAACAAAACAAACTAACTTAACAAAATTGAGTGCCTAAGTGTACACATCAACAAATTACAAAAAATTTTGTGTTCATGTCACAAAATTGAACACCATGAATTGACTACATAAAAGTTGATAGCACATCCTCTAATGATGTGAAGATAGTGGAGAAGATCAAACAATCCTAGGTGGTGGTGGCTCCTAAGGTTCTGAGGGATCTTCGCTGGCTTTAGGCATGTGTGGTAGCTGAGGTGATTATGGCTATCTTGCTATGATTGTAACCTCTAGTGGAAGGTGAAAGGCATCTGGCAATGCCTTCATCTTCTCCTCCTTACTTCGGGGATCATTCACAGTCAACATGGCATCAGCAATGTGGGCTAGAATGGGGACATCCCATGAACAGGGCATTATTGGGAACATCTCCTTTACATTGACAAGCTAGGCAATGAACTATTTGTGTTTGATATTGAATACCTTGATTGTATTCTACAACTTCTAGTAGTCATTCATCCTCTTGGCCAAGTTCTCAGTAGTTGATTGTTGATCAGTGAATTATGCCTTGAGAACTTTGAGTTTATTGTTTGCCACTGTAAGCTTCTGCTTGGTGTCTTTGTGATGCTTGAACTCAGCCTTGTGTAACAAGTATGAGCTAGCCACCTACTTCTCTAACTTTGACCATGGTCATTCGGTAGTTAACGTGGCCATATTTGCATAATGGAGATTGGCAAGTCTCATGTACTCCATCATCTCCTCGATCTGCAAATCCTTCATGCAGATTTTCACTTTGTTGTAGGCATCTATCCCATCAATGATGGGTTACCACAACTATTTTCCTTGCTAGAGTTGTTGAAGGATCTCATTTACCTTTCCCTTTGCCAATTGGATGTGCTTCTCATTTACTTCTTTTTGTAGATCGACCTATTCTCTATAATGATCCTTGACTTTCTCAAATTTGAGAGCCTTCAATTTCTAGATGGCTACCTCAATCGTAGTTTTCTATTGAAGGGCATAGACTTCCTCCATGGAGAGATTTCTATTTTCCACTACCAGTCTCCTCACTTTTGTGTTTGCTCTAGTCAATTGCTCTTGCTGTTGATGGATGAAATTAGTTAACTGTTGCTTTTGCTTATCAACATTCTATAGGAAATGATTTTCTGTAGTCAACTGGACATTCTCCTAGTGGGTCTGATCTAAGGCCTTCTGAATCTTGTGCTGTGTCATTTCTACCAAGGATCGATAGAACACCACCATCTCCATTGCACCCTGAACCCCTCTTAGTTTAGTGTGAAGCTACTCCATAGCTTCATCTCTTGTTAGTGCCAAGTTGAGGAATGTGAGATCAGTAATATGGGATTTTAGTTCAGCAACTTTAGCAGCTAAGCATTTATTTAGCTCCTTAGCTATTTCAAGTTATTCCTCTAAAATGATGTTTTTGCCCCTTGCCTCTAGCAGCTCCTACTGGGTTGTAGTGATGTTGTCTGGAAGGTCAAAGACATCCAGAAGTGGTTGCCTGATTCCCACTAGTTGGTCCAGTAGTTCTTCATGTTGTGCTACACTTATTTAATTGCTTGTGATTCTTGTAGACATCTACACATCCTTGAGTGTAGTGATGTTTGGTACGGATGCTACAGGTGCATTGAAAGTTTTAGCAATCTGGTCAGCAACCACTTCTTCTATTGTCTCTTGCCCTTGGTGCTACATCACTAGTACAATTGCCCCCTCATCCTCCTCTAAGTGCACTAAGAAAGTTGTAGTGTTCCCAAAGATTTCTAGGAGTGACTATTATTTTGCAAGAGATACGGAAACCTCTTTGGCACTTAGATTCGACCTTGTGGGTAGTTATGTTCTTTGGGCTGAGAAAATGGGACCACCCTCATCCATTAAGCTAATTGTTTGGGCCACCTCATGAAGATGACTCATGGCTAGTCTGTATATGGATGGGTTAGTCTGTATATGGATGGGTCCTCACCACTTGTGCCTACTCTTTGTTCTTATTCAGTCAAGAACCATTCTTTGTATTCTCACAACCATTGGCTAGTTGTAATGATGTCTGGCACCATTGTTTGAGTAGTCGGTGGAGGTGGTGGTTATTGCTCCTCTTCTTGAATCATGGTTGTAGGCATCTTGTCCTTCATCATTTCTACCTAGTTGGTGACCAAAATAGTTTTGACACTATCATTAGTGTAATGGACTATTCCTCTCCTTCAAAAAAGTTTCCTGATGAGGCATGGGAAGGGGAGTGCCTTCCTTCCACATTCATTTTCTTTACACCGCTTCCCCACTTCTAGATAAATCAGCTACGAAAGGTTAATTGAGAATCTCCCACTCAGAGTGGTGCATGCTTAGGTAAAGAAGGTGATGATTTTGCTTGGCCACACCATGGGATTAAGGTGAAAGGCCACAATCTTGTAATAAATTTTCTCTACTGGTGTGAGTGCACCAAACTCCTTACAGTCAACACCATAAAACCATTGCACCCATTCTTTCTTAATACTAAGATCCACCTACATTGGGATCTTAGTAAGATTCACCCCTACACTATAGCAATGGATTATATCAAGTAGGACACTGAGATGTCCTTGATTTTAACCATTGATCTAAGCTGCCAGCTATTCTAAAATAGGAATGCCTCTCCCATGTACCACTCCTCGGTGGAAGTGATGATTGACCACATGGGAGAGGCCTTTAGTTGGTCCTACACTTCTCTTGGTGCAAGCTCTAGGAACGGGCCAAAATTTAACTCTTGGAGAACTAATTTTTGGACCTCCCTCAATTTGATCTAATTAGGTAAGCCTCTATGTAGGTCACCTTAAAATTTGTTGGTTGTGTTGGCACATCAACTTGATGGAAGTGTTTTGTTGCTGCTACTATTGGTTTTGGAATTTGTTTGATAGATTTGACTTCTGCCTCTTTCCTAAGAGGACTTGTGGCATGGGTTGCCAATGGTTCTTCTTAGGGCTATTCTTGGCCCCTTCCCATTCTAGGCCATTTCCCCCTTGGTTGGGATGGTCCTACTTCCTGCATGTGCTTTACTTTTGATGCCATTTGCAGTCACAACACATCCATGAATTAGTAGATGTAATGTATAGCTTTAAAATTTTGAATAGCTTTTCTCGTTAGTTAGTTAGTTACACTATGGCTAAGGTTGAATCATGGAAAATTGATTATTTTATTAATTATTTATTATAAATGTCACCAAAGCTTGTTGGAAAGGTTTAACTCTTGTAATTTAGTGTTTAATAGTTAATTTTCTAGTTAAACCTTTGTGGGAGTTAGAAAAATCACGAACAATTTTCTATCAAAAATGGTACATTTGTGGTCCCCATGATGAAGAGCTTACCTCTGATAGCTACAAGGTTGAAGAATGAAGTGATTTAGATAAATAGTTGGTGAGTTATGGGATTTGGAAGGTTCTAGGCTTTGAAAAATTGAAAAGCTCCTTTGGCTTTTATGAGAAAATGTAAATTTTCCAAGTAGGGTTGTGCCTATTTATAGTATTTTCCTTTTATATCGATGGGGCTCCATATACAGGGCCTCGTATATGGGTCTACTCCGTCGATGGGGCCCATCGACAAAAATTTTCAAATGTCAATATCTTAAAAACTATAAGGAATTTTTCAATGAAATTGGGGTCCATGGAATCCCAGAAAAGCCAAGAATATGATGAAATTATTAAAGAGGATCTTGAAAAGTTCAAAAATTAAAAAATTTGATGGAGAATATGTTTAATGAACAAAATATGTAAAGGAGCACATGGTTTGGTGCAAAACATGGATGTGCAAAAGATTCATTTTACAAAAATGCCTAGGGATAAGGTACTTAATGAACCCAACCAAGAGATATACAAGTGGGTCCTTCCTATAGCAGGCACATGCCTTGTTTTCCCTTGCATAACCTCAACCTAAGGAGTTTGTGGGCCCCAGAGATGACTAGTGGTTGATGGAAGTTAAGAACCAAAACCTGGAAGATTCTACCTAAGAATTCAAATACATCAGACCAAGACATGGAATCAAGAACATGGACATCGACAATGAGGTGAGTTACAATAAACATAGATGGATGATGGAGAAGGTGGAATGGAATTCCAAACTAAGGTCATAAGAAGTCTCTTGTGGAGTTTATGTTTACAATGACCAAGGAAGATCTATCCTTAGTCTGGACCAAAACCAACCTCTTTTAGTGACTTTGCATCGCCACTCCAAGACTGATCCAGCTCCTTAAAACACAAGAGTGCTCCATAGAACAACCACTATTCCATAAATAGAAAAAAAGAAAAGTAGAAAATGAGATAGGGCCTTAGTTATGTACTGACCTAAATCGTCGGTGTGAGGCTGGAATGAAAACAGACACCGAAAGATTGTTGGACAGCCACAGTTGACTCTACCTTCGCTTGAGGGCAAGCTGGAAAATGGAACGAAGGCAGAGTTCCTTGGATGGTTTGCACGCAAATCAACCAAGGACTTCCCCTAGCGTAAGCTACGGCTAACACTAGGGTTATTGTGAATGATGTGAACGGGATGTAAACGGAATGCAAACAGCGACACAAAATGTAAATAGAGTGTACTGAATTATAAATAAAGCATAAACAGAGATATACTGTAAACAAAGCATAAACTGAAGTAAACAATGTAAACGGGAGGCAACAATGAAACTATATTGTATTGTTTAATAGAAATGTATGCACCGGTCAAAGTGTAGCTGCACGTGTGGATGGCAAGTCAAGCACTAAGCCCTGGGATAATGTCTGAAATGACGATGCGGTAATGTGATGTGATGAACATGAGAAATGCTTGGATGCCAATAGTCAGATGTGTCGAGCGCCCAAGGATTACCAGTTCTGTAATTTCTCAGAATTGTCAATGTTTCTGATTTTTGTCTCCAATTACTTCCCTCTCGCCTCCCTGATTTATGTGAATTGACAGGGTATTTATAGGGTTGGGCTGTGCTCCGGCACAGAATTTCAGAATGGAATCAACGGCTCAGAGATGAGAGGAAAGTGGATCTGGTAACATGTGTCCAATGGCCAGTTGTGCTTGGGCTGGATGCATATTGGCGAGAGTTGGATGTGTGTCGGACAGTTGTACATGAGTTGGATGTGTGCCGGCAAGCTACGTTCTAGACCAGGTACATTGCATTTTACAATTTATGGGTTATTCAAGCCCGTGAAATACATTTAATTTAAACATGAGGGCCTAACATGCCCGCACATGTCGACTTACAATGAAATATACAACAAGAGAAATTTGACCCCCGTTTGCGTGAAACTTCTTTGTTTCTAAGTCTTTCTGAAATTTTCTGAAATGTTCTGAAAGTTGCTGATGCTGGTAATTCTCTGCCATTTTCTAAAACTTTTCTGGAATTTTTCTTGAAACTTCGATGAATAGTGTTCGCGCGATGAATAGTGTTCGAGCGTATGATGAACAATGTTTGAGCATAGGATGAACAGTGTTTGAGCGTGAGATTAATAGTGTTTCACGCTGTGAATAGTGATTACGCAGCTTACACTCTGCAGCGTAGGATGAACAGTGTTTGAGCGTATGATGAATAGTGTTTGAGCGTATGATGAATAGTGTTTGAGCGTGAGATGAATAGTGTTTGCGCGTATGATGAATAGCGTTTGAGCGTGAGATGAATAGTGTTTGAGCGTATGATGAACAGTGTTTGAGCATGTGAATAGTGATTACGCAGCTTATGCTCTGCAGCGTAGGATGAACAGTGTTTGAGCGTATGATGAATAGTGTTTGAGCGTGAGATGAATAGTGTTTGCGCGATGAATAGTGTTTTACGCTGATGATTAGTGTTTTACGCATCTTACACTCTGCAGCGTAATAAAATGTAGCCACAGCGTAATCAGCTAAAAACACCTCATTTAAGGCCCGAATCTTGATTTTCTGGAGGCTGGGAATTGCTGGGGACCTTGGTGAAGGTCATGGAGGGTCCTTGTGCTTGATTTCGGCCTATTTTGACTGAATTTCGGGGCTCCAAAAGTTGGTGACGCTGATCCTTACGTTGTGCAACGTCTGCATAATGTACTTAGCCAAAATTGCACTTTTTGACCTTGAAACTGATGATTCTTGACACTGACACTTGCCATCGTGATCTGTGGGCTCCAAGAGAATTTTTCTTACTCCATGGTGGGCTGCTTGAAGCCGTTTCAGAGGCCCTGAAGTTGTCTAGAAGTGTTGCCAAAATTTTTATGGTGTTTCAAGTTAGAGGGGACCTTCAAGCATGGGTAACATGTCTTTGCATGGGTAACATGTCTTTCTAGTCTCATAACTAGTGCTTGTAGTTCATTTATTTGTCTAAGGGATGTGCTTTGAATTTTCGTCATGTTTTTTTTCTTTTCACTTATTTTTGTTTTTTTTTAGGATGGAAACCACATCATGCAAAGACTTTATTTGACTTCCTATTATTGGTCAAAATGGAATAGTAAGAAGTCCATGAAAATACCCAAGCACTCAAGTAAGTAGAAGAGTACAAAGAGTATTGAGTCCCCTTGAAGTCACATCCTATTCAAACCTTTGAATCCTTCCCAATTCAAGAAACTACCAAGGCCAAAAACTTATTAAAGGTTGATTTAATGAAAATAGACCTCAAACTTCCAAAATAAGGAAAACAATAGAGTTTTTAAATGGGTGGGTGTCGAGGACTCACTGCTTGTTTCATGAAAAATAAATTGTGACTGAGCCATCAGTACAAAAATTCAAAACTAGAAACTAGACATTAGCAAACCAAAAACATAAAGCACAAACCACCATTAGTAGCATCCACAACACCACTATGTCCTATCACACTCTAAACAAGGTAAAAAATATATATGAAAGTGTAAAATATTCAAGAAAGATTCAAATGTACTAATGATGGTGGAAAACAAAAAAATTGATGTAAAGATTTTCAAAATCAAAAAGTTGTAATCAAATAATTTGAAAAAATCAAAAAAAGTAAACAATAAGAAGTAGACTGAGGAGCCATGTGGATGGTTAGCATGGATGGCCATCTCCCCCATGACTAAGTTGAAAGGAGGAGATTCAAAAAATTGAGTGTGGTTGTTTGTTCGTTGAGATATTCATTGCATTGACTTGCTTGGGCTCATGGAAAAGCTTTACTTGTTGGATGTTGACCAACTGCTTTTTATTTGGACTCTCGGGTTTGTATATGGTCATGGCCTTAGAAGGAAAGGTTTCATCAATTATAGAAGGTCCTTTCCACAACATTTGGAATTTAGTTTTCTAAGGTACATGTGTGGGATTCTAGTAGAGAGCCTTATCTCTTGGTTGAGATTTCACTTTTTGTATTCTAAGGTCATGTAGTTATTTATTGAATGCCTTATGCACTTCATTTAAAGATAGGGTCACTAATTGATTTTCATCTAGCACGTTGAGGTTGATCAGTCTTTCTTTTTATGTTAGACTTAGATCAAGATTTAGATCACAAGCTATTGAGAGTGTACAGAGTTTGGATTGAATTGGGAGCATTGGAAGTTTTTCATATACTAACTCATAAGAATGGTAGCTAATAGGGAGTTTCATGTATAGTGGTAGTCCCAAAGGGCATCGTTGAGTTTTATGCTCTAGTCTCTTCTATATTTGCTAATAGTTCTTATTAGAATCTTTGTGATCTTCTTGTTAGTTACTGATGAGTGGCGAGGTACCCCTACACTCAACCATACGAATACGAGCATTACGCGTGTGATTCGGTCGAACTCCGCAGACTAAGTGCCTACACGCCTCATGGAACACTTAAGGTTAATCGTTCGTTGTCTTCCTAGACTTACTTGTATTTGTCACAGTTGTATGGTTAAGTAAGTCTGAAGTATATGAATTTTATATCTTTTCTATTTTATCTCCTAGGCTAATGAGGTGAAGGGTGAAGAGACTAATTGACTAACTATCTAAGCCTTAATTAACCTAGCATCAGTATCCATTCCCACTTACCGTTCACACCTTGAACCAATGCAACCTTGGTTACCAAACGCTATTCGTTACTGGGATTACCAAGCGTAATGCACGTGCTCGAAGCGGTTGTACTGAATGCACTTAACCATGGGAGAAGGGTTGAGAGAGATTTAATTAACTAATAAAGCATTTAAATGATAACCAATAAATAACAATAAGTAAAGTCCTATTTAGCCTATTTAGCTTAGTCCATGCACTGCAAGGTTTATCCAACAGTTCCTCTTTATTGCCGTACACAAACTTGTGTTCAGGTACAATATTTGCTCGAATAAAGATTCGTTCACTTTGAAGCTCCTACTATAGGCACATGAAAATTATTCTATCTCTAGAGAGGTAAAATTGCCAGAATTTCGCTAAGGGTCTAGATCTAGATGGAGAAACAAGGAAGAGCTGCCTCTTATTTATAGACTTGGCAGCGCATCGTGATATCGCGTACGCGATATCGCGAAGGACGACACGATATCGCGGCCCATGTGATATCGCGTCCCATCATACCCCCATGACTGAAGAAAAACTCATCCTCGAGTTCCTTACAAAATATTGGGAAGGTATGGGATTATTGACTTGAATAGAACTAATGGTGAATGGGATGACATGTGAACGGATCATCATTACAGAATAAAACAAAACTGGTGTTCATGACAATAAGAGTAAACACCTTATACATTTGACATCAGGCCTTATTTGGGAGCTAAAAGAGAAGAGAGAAGAGAGAAGAAGTTTGCTGCTGCCAACACCAAGATTGTGCCTTTCATTGTCTATGCATAAGCACACCATCGATCTTGCTCCTTGCATAGCTGCTTCAGCACTGCTCCATTCCAAGTGTTCCTTCCAAATCCAATCCGTTGTTGCATGATTGCCATATGCATACACAACATAGTCTTATATTAACAAGGGTAAATGAATCATAATGCAATTGATACCTTGCTTCGGTGTGAGGTCCATTGTCTGAGTTGTGATATGGCTGATACAGATTTGGAGATGTAAGATTGGTGACTACTGAAGGTGTAGGGGCTAGGAGAAAATCGAAAAAATTGGACCAGGACCCCCATGACTAAGAGCGAACCTCTGATAGTGAGAGAATGGAGGAAAAGAAAAGGAACAAAGAAGATGAAGAAAAAAGAGACAACTATAACATTGATGAAATGGATGTCAAGATGGAAATGAACAAAATAGAGTGGAATGAAAAAATGTTAAGGGAAAGAATTTAACTGGTGCACCAAATAGGAATGCTAGTGGGTCCTCCCCAAAGCAAGCTCATGCCCTTAATTCCTTGACAAACCCATATTCAAAGAGTCTATAGGCTCTGGGAATGTCATTTGGAACAAGAGTTAAAGTCTTAACCACAATAATTTACCAAAAATAAAACACTGCATCAACCAAAATATACACTAATGATACAACCGGCAATGAGGTGAACAATGGAGGAAGAATGATGGAAAGAAGAGAATGGAATGGAATCTCAAGAACAAGGTGGTGTATAGCCCCTTGTGGATTTTACTGATTAATGTGACTTAGTAGATCCCATTCCAAGTCCGACCTCAAGAAACCACATCCAGTGACTTCGCATTAATGCATTCGACCAATCCATCTTCTTGAAGTAACAAGAATGCCTTCACCCAAGAGCCACCACCATTCTGACAAAATGAAGGAGGAGAGAATGGGAAGCGAGAAGGGCCTTAGTTAGAGGGAACATTTTTATTTTAGTTCCATAACCAGTGCTTGTAGCCCAAATGATTATTTTGTCTAAGGGGTGTGCTTTGAATTCTCACTTTTTTTTTGTTTTATGTATTTATGCGTGAGAACCACATCACGCAAAGTCTTATTATTTTTATGTGCTCAGCTTCCTGATAAGTGGGTAACATCAAAACGGTAAGAAAACTCAAGAAGAAAACATTCAAGCACCCAGGAGAATGGCCAACACAAATGCATCAAGTT
Source organism: Gnetum montanum (assembly GCA_015680685.1). Classification (NCBI taxonomy): domain Eukaryota; kingdom Viridiplantae; phylum Streptophyta; class Gnetopsida; order Gnetales; family Gnetaceae; genus Gnetum; species Gnetum montanum. The sequence continues at coordinate 288,388 of MNCI01036144.1, read as the reverse complement.
CCCTTTAAGTCATACCCTTTTCAATCCTTAAGTCCTTCCTTAGTTTGAGAAATGCCCAGTCATCGATTCTTTATAGTTCTGATTATTGAAAAAGGGACTATATAGCTCCCAGCCAAGAGAGACCATAGAAATTTGTGGATGAATGGAGGAAGTGGACTCATTACCTATCATATCAAAAGAACCATACCTTAGTATCAACATCATAACTTAGAGGTAAAAACCAAACATTAGCAATCAATGGGAAAACAGTTCATACCATCATGAAGAACAATGTCCTCAACCTGTCCCAAAGGAATAGTGATGGACTAGTCAGCCAGCTCTAGTTGAATATTGCTCTTTTGGAGTGGAGGCAGGTTCTAGGTTTTATACATTTCTCATGAGATTAAGTTGACTCCAGAACCTGAGTCAAGAAGAGCCTTATGAGATTCATTCCCAATGACTTAGAGATAGATTAAGGGACTCCCAGGATCAGAGAGTTTCCTAGGAAGGTGGCCCACCTTGATCCAGTAGGTAAAGATATGTGTTAACATAACCGTGTGCGTTGAGCTCTGTTGTTGGTTTGAAGGGAGCTTTGAAGCCTTATTTGATGGAGAGGCGTTTTGGGGCTCAACCACTTGTGGGTGTGAGAGCTTGTTTGGGCTTTTGGTTCTAAAGAAAGGTCTTCTCTTTGTATGGTTGTTAGAACCAACAATAGGTTGAAGGTTTACAGCTCTCATAGCATTGCGTTGCTATGGTTGAGTGGGTAGTTCCCCTTACATTGTTGGATCAAGTGGTAGTGGAACTATCGGCGTATGAGTGGTGGATGGTTTTAGAGGATGGTATGCATGTGGCACACCTCTCGGAGGAGAAGGAGTCCTAAAATACTCCCAAAATTGGTAGTGACATTGTGGAGTTGCATGACCCATAGAGTCACTTGGAGAAAGCGACTGCTGCACGTAATAGCCATATGGGTCTGGTTGCCAGTAAGGGTATTGTTATCTTGGCGGTGGCATCCCCCATGACTGTGGGTATTACCACTGCTGATGTTGCCCAATAGGTTGTGGCAGAGTTCCACTTGGATAATATGTTAACAGTTAGTGGAACAACCTTCGGTTACCTTGGGGATAAGGTAACCTTCGGGGTGCTTGCCGTCTGTTAAGTCTTGGGTTGAGTGCGTACACCCCAAACTCTTGTAGATGTGAGATTATTGGGCAACATCCCTTAGTATGGTCATATTGGTAGATCTCACATCCACCATCAGTTTCTATGTTAGAATCCACAACCTCATCAGTGATAGTCATTTTTCCCTTACCCTTGTCACATGCATGGCCTAAATGTCTCTGCTTTTTCTTATCATGGTCACTACTTCGTTCCTCCTTAGACTCCTCTACGATTTTCAGGACAAGTTCAAGTCTACTGTCTAAGGAGTCCTATATCTGATCTACCTTAGCCACCACTTCCATTGTTAATTTCTAAAGTGGCAAGGTTTTTCTATTCACCAACTCTTCAAGTGGTGACTCATCCTCTTCATCGCAGAATCTCACTCCCTTCTTTCGGAGGGAAGGATCATGGTTATAGTCTTCCGCGCTTTCTCTTTTCCATAGCTCCCCTTCTTCTTTAGCTACTTGCTCCAACAATCGATGAACTTCATGGGATCTAAGTTCAGATAATCTCCCTTGGGCATATGTCCCAAGGGTTCTCCTAGTTTCATGTCTTAGCCCATCTACGGGGTGGCGTAGTTGATCCCGTTGTGCGTAACCATGGCCTGGGCAACAATGTAGCAATGCGTAATATAGGTCCATGGTAGCATCCAAGGGTTCATGATTACCCTTCTTCCATTCTTGGATCTACTTATGCAAGTTGGACACTCTAGAGTACGTTTGGTATTTATCGTTGAACAACTCTAACATCGTACTCCATCTCCTAATGGTTTCCAGCTCTAAGGACCAGTACCAACTCTCTGCTTCCTTTATGAGTGTCCTAGGAAACAACTTTAATTTTTACCACTCATTCTCAATATTTTGCAAGGTGTAAGCTTCGTGGAATGCCTATAAATGATTTTGCAGATCAGCGTTATATCCCCCTTCAAAGCGTGGGATATTATTCATATCTAATCTCTTGATCCGACTATCTTTTTGATGCCTTGTAGGTATTCTAATTGCCTCTGTAATATCTAACATACTTCAGGTGGCAAGTAGGGGTTCATCATGGTCATCTCTCTCATGATGTCTATGATG
>MNCI01036144.1:236173-285885 GCA_015680685.1 Gnetum montanum | reverse complement strand
GAAGCATTACGAGGGCCTTTGCCCTTCAACGATGTGTGGCGACTCTCCTGCTGCAAATCTCGTTGACATTGTGCTTCTGTGGGATGGTAGTCCCTTGTGTTATAATCTTCTGCAACATATTCAACATATAGCTGTGTCATGTCTATTTGTGCAAGCGCACGAAGGAGCATGTTGGGGACTGCACGATCTGGGGGTAACATTATGTTACCTTGCAAATCACGTCAACGCAATTGTTCATCTTGATGGAGGATAAAGGTAAAATTGGGTATATACTCATTGTGATGAGTATATACCACCCGATATTGTTGAGGAACTGGCGGTTTTTGGTTATGTGTTTGGTGCCGCCGACTGTCTCTGGTGTGATCCCTAGGCGGTGAATTACTTTTATGAGAAGAAGAAGACATTGTGTCTTATTCAGTGTGCTGATTAACTGTTATATAATTTTTTATTTAATTAGCCCTAAGGGTTCGTTTAAGCTCCCAACGATGTGGATAATTTCCTATGTTCTACTTAGTGCACAAACACTTAGTCCCAGGCAATGGTGCCAATGATGAGTGGCGAGGTACCCCTACACTCAACCATATGAATACGAGTGTTACACATGCGATCTAGTTGAACTCCATAGACTAAGTGCCTACACGCCTCATGGAACACTTAAGGTTAATCATTCGTTGTCTTCCCAGACTTACTTGTATTTGTCACGGTTGTATGGTTAAGTAAGTCTGAGGTATATGATTTTTATATCTTTTCTATTTTATCTCCTAGGCTAATGAGGTGAAGGGTGAAGAGACTAATTAACTAACTAACTAAGCCTTAATTAACCTAGCATCAGTATCTGTTCCCACTTACTGTTCACACCCTAAACCAATGCAACCTTGGTTACCAAACGCTATTCGTTACTGGGAATACCAAGCGTAACGCACGTGCTCAAAGCGGTCGTACTGAATGCACTTAATTGCGGGAGAAGGGTTGAGAGAGATTTAATTAACTAATAAAGCATTTAAATGATAAACAATAAATAACAATAAGTAAAGTCCTATTTAGCCTATTTAGCTTAGTCCATGCACTACAAGGTTTATCCAACAGTTCGTCTTTATTGCCGTACACAAACTTGTGTTCAGGTACAATATTTACTCAAATAAAGATCTGTTTACTTTGGAGCTCCTACTGCGGGCACATGGAAATTATTCTATCTCTAGAGAGGTAAAACTACCAGAGTTTCACTAAGGGTCTAGATCTAGATGGAGAAACAAGGGAGAGCCGCCTCTTATTTATAGACTTGGTGGTGCACCACGATATTGCGTATGCAATATCGTGGGGCCATGCGATATCACATCCCATTAGTTACCTCTTCTTGACTGTTGGCTTGGGGGTGAAAGGGTGTTGTTAATTTATGTTCAACCCTCAAGCATTGCATGAATTTTCTAAAAGTGGCACCTATAAAATGGGTTCCATTGTTAGAAATTAGTGCACGTGGAACTCCAAACCTATTTACAACATTTTGTTATAGCAATGGATGATGTACAGTCAGTGATGGTTTCTACTTCTACCCATTTGGTGTAGTAGTCGACTGCTACGATGCCTTTTCATTAGACATGGGTGTGAAGGAACCCATGAAGTCTATGCCCCATATGTTAAAGGATTCCAATGGTTGGATCCACTATTGAGGATCCTCCATTTGTGTGATCATCCCACCATCTCATTGACAGTGTTCACAAGATTAGATAAATTGGTGGGCATCCCTAAAGATTGTAGGCCAACAATACCTTGCCATCAGGATTTTTATGACCATGCATCTCCCTAAATAGTGGTCTCCACAAGGGCCTTCATGAGCATCTTGAAGAATGCACAAATGATCCACATTTGGGACACACCAATGAACTAGGCCATTGGCACACACCTTGTAAAGATATTCGTTGATTTCCATGAAGTACTTTGTCCAATGAAGAAACTATTATTTCTTCTTGAAGTCTAGATCTTGTGGCATCTTTTGGGTGAGAAGGGAAGTTAGGATGTCATCATATCATTTTGATTTGATAGGTAATTGATCATTTATTGCTCCTATGAAGAGGAGTTCATCTGGAAATTGATCAAAGAGTGGACTCTCCTTCTCTTTATTATCCCATCTTAACCAAGAGAGGTGGTTAGCGACGACATTCTTAGTCCCTTTCTGATTTATCATTGTGAGATCAAATTACTACAAGATCATGAGCCAACATATGATATGGGGGCTTACCATTGGCTTATTCATTAGGAAGTGGATGGCACTATGATCTGTGTGCACAAACACCTTGTATCCAAGCACATAGTGCCTGAACGTTTCTAGAGCATACACCATTGCCATCAGTTCTTTCTTAGTTGTGGTGTAATTTAGCTATGAATCCACAATGCTTTGACTTGCGTAGTGGATGTAATATGGACATTTCTTATCATCCAACTATGTAAGCATGGATCCCAAGGCATAATTAGATGCATCTATCATTATGTGGAATGGTTTGGACTAGTCTGGTACCCATAGAATTAGAGTTTCTATGAGTTTGTCTTTTAATTGTTGGAATGCATGTTCACATTCCTTGGTCCAAATGAATAGAGCATCTTTCTTTGTAAGTTTAACCAATGGCTTTGTGATCTTAGAGAAATTCTCTATGAAATGCCAGTAGTAGCTAGTATGTCCAAGGAATGAGCAGACATCTTTGACTGTCTCTAGTTGGTGTGTTATTCCTTGGATGACCCTTATCTTCTCTAGGTCTACCTTAATCCTTGCCTGAGTAATTCTATGCCCCATTACTATCCCTTCCTAGACCATTAAATAGATTTTCTACCAATTTACCCTAATGTTTGTTTCAACCCATCTTTTCAGTACTTGCTCAAAATGATCCAAGGCTTGCTCAAATGTAACCCCATAGGTAGAGAAGTCATCCATAAAGACTTCTACCCCGCTACGAATCTACTGCTGAAAAATACTAAGGACCAGGGTTGAAATGTTGTAGGGGCATTACACATACCAAATGACATCTTACAATATGCAAAAGTTTCCCAAGGGCTCATAGATGTTGTCTTGACCTAATCTTCTAGCATAATTTGGATTTGGTTATAGCCACTATAACCATCCAACATAGTGTCTAACATTTGGTCCACAAATGGTAATGGAAAGTGATCTTTAAATGTTGCGATATTCAATAGCCTAAAGTCGATTCAAACTTTCTTGTCACCTTTCTTTGCCATAATTATGAGTGGGTTAACCCACTCACTATCCATGATGGGATAGATGAACCTTTTCTTGAAGAGTTGTTCTATTTCCTCCTTAATGATTTGTTTCAATTTGGGGTTCAACTACCTCTGTGGCTACCTTCTTGGCTTCATGGCTAGGTCTATGTAGATACAATGCTAGCATATCCTTGGATCGATTCTTGTTAGTTTGGGATATAACCAAGCAAAGGCTGTTGGCCACTTGTTGACAACTTGCAATAGCTTGTCTTTTTATTTAGGAGAAAGATTTGCATTAATTATGATCAGCTTGTCATTGTTTAAAAATGTATACTCCATGCCAGTTAGTAGATTTTTTAACTCTAGGGGCTCCTACTTGAAATTATTAGGGATTTCCAACTCGCCCCAAATAGGTATCATCATCTTCATCATTGAAGAGTTGGTGATGAACTTGCACAAGTTCATCCATGCCTTTAACATAAGCACATGTTAGGCTCTTAGTTGGTTTCATGCATAGTGCACTACTATTAGAGTCAGTTGTTAGCCACTGGGTGCCCTCCTATTTCGTGGTTGCTGTGTACAAGCACCTTTGAATATTAGTTTCTTGTGCACTGATTGCATGCTTTAATAAATGTACTATTGATGGACCAGATTTTTACACACAATTACACCTAGTATTGCTGTACATGATGCATGAAACACACTTCTTCTCAAGCCTTCCAAATTTATTTTTCTTGAAGATTTGCAAGGAAAGGTCTCGTATTCCCATACATGCATCAACTATGCTTAACCAAGCCCTTCCATAATGATGGGGAAGTCACCTTTGTAGTTTTCAACCTTGATCATCATAAAATTGGAAGGGTAGGATCACCTGCAAACTGTGGTCACAATGTTCTCCATTAATCCTAAAGAAATAGTGATTGACTAGTTTGTCAATTCTAAATAGATGTTGCTCTTCTTAAGAGGTGATAGGTTCCAGGCCTTGTACATGTCATGGAAGATGAGATTGATATCAAAACCTAAATTAATAAGAGCCTTGCATGACTCATGCCTAACAATTTGTAAGTAGACAAGAGGACTTCCTAGGTTAGATCTTTTCATGGAAGTGTTGCTAGCCTTGATCCAGTCAGAAACAACATGAGTTAACATCACTGTGTGGATTTGAGATAGTATTTGGTTTGAATGGCACTCAAATGTGTTTAATGTTGAGGATGAGGGTGTTGGAGATACAAGGTGATTATCTGTATTAGGTTGTGAGGGTTTTGAAGGGCTGTTAAGTTAAAAATAGGATCATTTCTTGGATCGATTATCTGAACCACTCAGCTGAAAAGCTGGTTGTGAATGTACAACCCTCGTAGCATTTCGTTGTTGCGGCTGTGGGGTAATTTCACCCTACATGAATAGAATATGAGGTAACTAGGTTGAGGGTGGAGGGATGTGTGCAAATAGATGTGGAGGGTGGTATGGATATGGGTTCTTCCCCTAAGTAGATGGTGAATGTGTCTGGTGGTACTCTAGAGGATAATAGTGATGCTAAAATGAGGCATATCTTGCAAAGCTTCGTGGAGAGATGAGTTGCTGAACATAGTAGCCATATGGATCTAGTTGCTTGTAAGGGTACTATTGTTTTAGTAGCAGCATTCCCCATGACTGTGGTTGGTGCCACTGTAGGTAATGCTCATATGGTTGTGGTGGAGCTCCAGTTGAGTAGTAAGCTTGTTGTTGCTGGTGGAACTACCTTGAATTGCCTTGAGGATAAGGCAATCATCTGGGGTTCTTGCCTCCTTGTTAGTTATGGATTCAATGCATACATCCCAAACTCTTGTAAGTGTGACACCACTGGGCAACATCCCTTTAGATGTTCATATTAACAAATGTCACAACCACCATCATCTTTGAAGTCTATCTCCACAATTTCTTCTATTGCAGTAGCTTTGCCCTTACCTCTCTAGTAGGGACATTCAACTTCTTTCTACCTCTTGTAGTCATAAACACTATTTTTCTCTTTGGATGCTTTAGTAATCTTCATAGTAGTTTGAAACTTCTCATCCAAAGAGTCTCATAATTTGTCAACCTTTGCTGAAATATTAGAAATATATTTTTGGATGGGCAAGATTTTCTTGTTCACCACTTCATCAAGTGGTGACTCCTCCTCATCACAAAATCAGACCTCCCTTTTCCTTATGGAAGAGTTCCTATTATATTCTTCAACACTTTCCCTTTTTTGTAACTCACCTTCTTCTTTTGCAACCTACTTTATAAGCCTTCGTATTTGATGAGCTCTTAGTTCAGACAAGCTTCCTTGGGCATAAACCTAAAGAGTTCTTTTGGTTTATGCTCTGAGCCCATCTATGATATGGTATAGTTGCTCCCTTTGAGAATAACCATGGCCAGGGCATTGATGTAAGAGAGAATAATATTTGATCATGATGGCATCCAAGGGTTCATGTGTTTTTTGTTTTCAGCCTTAGATTTTCCTTCTTAGGTTGGACACTCTGGAGTATGTTTGATATTTGTCATTAAATAGCTCTAGCATTGTACTCCATCTGTGAATGGATTCTGGCTCCAAGGATTGATACCGGCTTTCAGCTTCCTTGATAAGTGTCTTGGGGAAAAGCTTGAGTTTCTACAAGTCATTTTTCAATGTTCTACAAGGCACAAGCATTGTGGAAAGCTTGTAGATGTGTCTATGAATCAAAGTTATATCCCCCCTCAAATCTTGGGACATTATACATATCTAAGCACTTGATCTGACTATCTTTCACATGCCTAGTTGGAATCTTTATTGCCTCTGCAATGTTAAGCATGCTTGGAGTCACCATTAGAGTCTCATCATCATTATTTTGTTATCACTGATGATGTCCTCTGTTACCCCTTCATTCATTATGATCTTGTTGGTCACCTTCATTATGATTGTTCCTTCTACAATGTCTTTCAAAACCAGAAGAAGAGGAAAAAGAGGATGTAGATGAAGAGGCTGAAGAGGGAGAAGGACTACCTCCATCATGATATTTACTAATTCACCTTTGATTGTCACGACCACGTTCATCAGATTTCTTACTATCTTGATGCTTGTTTGATCCCTTGCCTTGACTACCATCTTTTCCTAAACTAGGATTGTGGATTGTAGATTGTAGATTCAGGGCCACACCCTCATAACTAGTACCAAAGGATGGAGAATTTTCATGGTGAAAGCCCTCAGAGAGAGGATCCTCATTGTCATCTTGGTTCAATAGGAACAAGGGATTACTGAACCTTTTCCCCTTCACAGCCTCATGATGTTTCTCTTGGTGTCGATCTCACCTATGTTGTGTTTCAGTGGGACAGTAGTCTTGGTAGTCATAGCCCTACACAACATATTCTTCTTGAAGATAATGGATGCCTAACTTCTTAAGAGTTTGAAGCAGCGTCACGGGCATAGATGGATTAGGAGGCATTACAATGTTACCTTCCATGTCATGCCATTGTAGTTGCTCATCCTAATGTAGGATGAAGGTAAAGTCAGGTATATACTCATATTTAGTTCATTTTATAACTAAGTCTATTTAGAGGTATGTGGGCCTTGGTCTTACTAGAGACCAATAAGCACCTAAAACCTATTTGAAGAACACCTTTGCATCCTGTGACTGTAGTCATGAGATCGGAGGCCCTAACATTGATGGTCCCAAATGGTCACCAACAGTGCTTTTGGCACTAGAAGAAGGTCAAGAAACTTTGTTACCTAAGTTCATTACATTAAAAGAGATCAATAGTCCTAGCACACCAAAAATTCTTTTTGGTGCTAGGAGGGCTTAAAGGAAAATTAAATTTTATTTGGAGTTGATGACTACGCAAACTGGTAGTTTGGAAGGTTTTGAAAGTCCTAAGGAATTTTCTAATTATAAGATTAACTATTCATCTAAAGAAGAGAATAAAAAGTTTTTTGAGTTTGGAACAAGTAGTGAACTAAAAACTAGAAGGGTAAGAAGATCACCCCTTCTAGCTGGTCTATTAGTCTATAAGAGAAGGTCAAAGAAACATAAAAGTTCAACAATCAAAAGGAATTCTAATAGGATGGCAAATCCTTTGCAAAGAATTGCATCATTAGTATTTCAAAACTACAATGATATTCCTAAGGCAGTTTACAAATATTTGCATGAGCCTTTTATTCTTGGAAAAGCTTACTTAGTTGAAGAATACATTCACTTATTTGAGTTAGCTGTAGCTCATGTAAATATTCAATATCAAGATTAGGCTTGTAGGTTTTTTGTAGCAAATTTAAGGATATGGCTCAAATTTGATATTCAAACTTGCCAAGTAATATTATTACAAGTTGGGATGATATGAAAAATATTTTTTTGGCCCAATTTGGCAATCAATTGGATCAACAACAACTATACTATGGGTTGGTACAAGCTAAGCAAGGAGTTAAAGAGTCAATTAGATATTTCAATATTAAATTTCAACAAACTTGTGGGCTCTTTCAAAGACAACATAGACCATTAGATGAAATGCTTAAAGATACTTATCTTAAAGCTGTAAATCCCAATATTTCAATCTAGCTAAGGAGAACTCCAAACTTGCTAATGTTGAATGACTACTATAGTGAAGCTATACAATTAGAAAAGACAACTGAACTTGAATCATGAAGATATTATCATAGCTCAAAAAAGAGAAAAGAAAATGATGATTCCTATGCAAGATTTTGCTCAACTTAAAGCATTACCAGGGTCATCTCATATTAAGGCAAAGCAAGAGTTTGAAAGCAAAGGATCTGAAAAAAGACAACTAATGAGAGACTTGTCCAACAAAGTAGTAAAACTAGAGAAAGCTTTGGCAAAAGTTAAAATCTAAGAAGAAAAGAAAAATAGAAAACATAAACATTAAGATACTAAGTTAGTAGAAGATGACAATGAAAGTGATCTTGTTATGTCTAACTTCCTTGATATTGAATAAGATAATGAGCTATCTAGTGTTCATTATGCAAGCAAATCTTCTAACCATGGATATAGTGATACTTCTTCTCTATCAAGTTCTGAGGAGGATATATTGTTTGATGAAGAGTGTAATAACAATGAGGAAAATGGATATAATCTATAATCAAAGGAAAATTTAACTACTTCTAGGCCTCCCAACATTATTTCTGATCTATCTACTAGTAGGAAGGTTTTTAAACCAACTAGAAGAGAGAAAAATAAAAGTAAAGAGGATCGACTAGAGAAAAATACTCAAAGTCAAACTTTGAATAAATGGATGAAGAAACCAAGCTTCTATGGAGATGGAAAATACAATTTAATTGAGGATCTTAAACATGTCAAGGCCAACACTAGTATTTATCAATTATTACTAATAGGAGATCAGCAAAGAAAAGCTTTAAAGCTTATTAAAGGTAAAAGAAGAGTTGGAGATTTAGAGTTAAGCTATGTGTCTAACATTGATAAGACAACAAAGGCTAGCCATGATTGTACTCCTGATAAAGAAGCTCTCCTTTTCTTTTGACAATGAAGTTAAAAGACAAGTATCTTCATAATTATTTGGTTGATTCTGAAGTTACATATACTATTATGCCATTATCTATATGCAAAAAACTTGGTTTGATTTCTAAAAAATCCAATAAAAAGATTGTTCAAGTCGACAAAAGTAGAGTGAAGATTGTGGATCAATTGCCCAACATTCTATTAGAAATTGCTTCTAAACCCCCTCTAAAAAGTAGAGTGACTATTCAAGTAGCAGATATCCCAAAATCATATAGTCTTTTGTTGAGTAGAAGTTGGAGTAAGAATTACTTAAGTTACATATAAACAAATTACTCACGTATGTGGCTACCTTGGAAAGGGGAATCAAATCAAATTTACATATATAGTGAACTTTTGATGATTGAGAACATTACTTCGAATGAAAAAAAGAAAAAGTTGATGAAACAAGCTCTTTTGAATACAAAATTTGCACACTTGAAGAAGTTTATAACTTGGGAAAAAAGAAAGCTCAAGATAATAGCAAGTGAGAGTTATACTTCGATGGTTCTCATAACTCCGAAGGTGTAGGAGCTAGAGTAGTTTTAGTGAATGATGATTCTTCAGAAATTTTCAAGGCAATTCCTCTATCATTACCTTGCATTAGCAATAAGGCTGAATATGAAGCTTTTAGTATAAGAATTAAAAAAGCATTTGAAAAAGGGAAAGAAACAGATGCTCCAAAGGATAATGTGAGGACTAAAGAAGTGGGAGCATTGATAAAATAAGAGAGAGAAGAAAGCTTGGGTTACATGAGAAATAAGTATGAAGGAACCCAAGACAAGAGGATTCCTAAGAGGTCACTTTGACTGATCTCTTCCCTTCTACTAAGTAGCATATGCTAAGGTTTCACTTGTACAATTTTCGTTTTTGTTTCTTTGGAATGAGGTTTTTATACCATTGAACCTTAAGTTTGGTGGGAAGTTTCCTCCAAAACAATTTATTGTTTTCCACAATAAAAAGTTTAATAAAAAGCTTCAATTACAATTCAATTTAAAATGGAGCTTGCATAAATTTCTTTACACAAGCAAAGGAGGGTAGAAATGTTGGCACATTTTGGCCATTTCATGGAATAAAATTTACAATGGTTGAAAATGATCTCAATCTTTCCATACACTTAGTTGGGGAATGCAACAAGTTATCTTCCTTTAATGATACACCTCTGAAGGCACAATTGGCAAAAGGGCTTGAAAGTGTAAAAGATGTTCCATCTATATGTAACACACACTTGAAAACTATTCTCGATGAGGACAAAGTGATACAATGCAATCAATCTAATTTTTTCTGGGAATCTATGAATGGGATGATAATATACCAAGCCAAGATCTTGGTGACATTACTGTCAAATCTCCAACTATTGTTAATAGTGCACCTATATGTTTAATGCCTAGTGAAGTTACTTTTCAAGGTGTTAAAAAAGAAAGCCACATATCTCTTGAAGCACACTGTAAGAGAAATTATTCCAATGTATCTAAAACTATGTTAGAATGTATCAAATAAGAGGATGGGGATACTAGTGTTATGGCTGATTCAAAAGGTTGTGAATTAGCTCTAGGGATGACAACAAGTGTAGGGACATCTTCCATGGCATTGACAAAGGTTTTAATAAAATAAGACAAGGGATCACTTTTGAGATTGAATGTTGGTTACATTACTAATGATAGGTCACATTGGCATTTGAATGCTCCTATTGATTCATGGGAAAAACAAGGTGCGTCAACCGACATTGTTGGTGAGGCTAAAATTTCTTGTGTGGAAAATAAAAAGAAAAATGAAAATAAAAAGAAAAATGAAAAGAAAGATCTTGAATGTTCAAATGACATAAAAACCGATTTGTTGGCTATGAAAGCTGATTATAAACGCTATTGGAAATGATTTATAAATTGAAACATAAAAATTTTGGTAATGTTGGTTATGATTCTGAGAATCATAGTAAAATAAATCTGATTCTATGAATCAGGAGATGAAACTGAAGAAAAGCACAGGCATTCATCAAACATCTGCCACGCATCCTGCAAACTGCCACGTTTGATATACATATTAATCAGCATGCTTCACACGTAAGAAACAATGAGAACCCCACGGTTCCTCTTGAGCTCCTCATGAACCTCTTTTGTCGAACCAGATCCCCTTTGTGCCCACGCGCATGCATCACACCAGGAAAGGTATAATGGTTAGCTCTGATATCCAGAATCCACATATCCTGAAAAACCTTAATGCCTGCCTCGAATCTACTAGTCTTGACATGGGCAGAAGTCATGGTGTTCCAAAGGATCAGAGCTTTGGTTAGCATCTCATCAAATGCCTGCCCAGCATCTTGCAGGCTGCTGAATTCCGCAAATTCGTCAAACAGAAGCATCCCTCGTAGAGTTGCTGACAGTCAACGGCAGAAAAGACCCCACTCTCGAAAGCAGAGACACGCTCAAAATCGTTCTCAGATCTATTCAGATTTCAGATGGACTTTCACCAGAAATGGACAGAAATTTCTCCAAGCTGGAGCTCAGCCAATCCATGCAACTGACCACGGTGGTTCATGGTGAGAATCTTATGCAGCAACATGTGCAGGCATCTCCACCTATTTCTTACTTTCCAACAAACACTTTCGTTAAGTGGGGCAGACCTATTGCTAAAAAAAATTCGGTGTAAGATTCGCTGTTTTTTTCACGTAGTCGGTGGCCACCTATTCGCTGTTTCTGCATCATGAACTTCTATCGCAGAATGGGCACCATCCCTTCCCTGAATCCGGAAGCCGATGTGTCCATGTCCATGGTGGAGGTTTGCATTGAAATTATGTTGCAATCAATTCTGGCAAACAGAAGTTGTCATTCCATTTGGATATTTACACATAGAAGTATGTGCTATCCCTGTTGCGGATTTCATTCGGGTGCAAACAGGTGAGCATGACCTTAAGACACAAAGTATGATGGGTGGATGAACAGAACTGCTACTAGGAAATCATTCTTCGTCCTCGTCCTCCGCCACCCGATGCTACTATCACTACTACTGTAAATGCCAAGAAGCCCACCTCACGCAAAACATAGAAATCATAAATCTAAACTTTATTTTTGCTTTAAAATGGCGGCAAGCAAGAGCACTACATGGCAACACCACTCAATGTAGCGGCAAGATCTGCGCATCTGTCAATGTCGCACTTGAGCTTTCCCTTCGTCGACGGTGCCGAGTTCAGAGGTGAATACTCGTTCACACCTAGTCGCAGCTCATCCGCTGCCTAAAACAATGCATGCACGACCTCTTTCACACGATGGAGATACTAGTCACCATTCAAGTAAAAACGGCACATTTGCAACCCTTGAACACATGCATTCTTTTCTGATGTATATTTCATTGCATAATCTATGCTTCAAACATACTTTTCAAGCTAGCGCTTCCGGTTGCTACTTCAACTGCACGTGGCAAGTGCAAAACGTGTAGGCAAGCAAAGTTATAGATATTGTTTTGTTTTGTTTTTTAAAGTGTTATTATCCAATGGGATATTTGCCTGTTTTGACTATATCTCTAATAGCTTCCTATAGAGGTTACAACCTCTCATGGTGGTTACAACTAAATTCCGTAGATATTTGTAACTTATCTAAACTCTAATGATGATTGTAACTACCCAAAACCACTATAAAAATGGCTTGAAGGCTAGAATTGAGGGGATTTGGAAGAATCAACTTTGAAGAATTGTTGGAGATTTATTATAAAGCATGGCAAAGGCATTAATTCAATTACTTTGTTTTAATCCAGTGAGTTCATTTCTTCCTATTTTGTTTTAGTTACTTAGCTAATGGTTTAGATAATATTGTGCTTGGCCTTTAATTTTGGGATTTTTCTAGGTTGCCTTTATAGCTCTATTTTTGTGCAATATTAGACTTCTATTAAGGTTTTCTATATAAAAGCTTGTGTTGTAGAAAAGCATCTTGGGCAATTTAATAGTAATGTCTTATAAAAATTTCCTGTTTGAGTTTAGAGAATCTAGAAAATCTTTGACACTTTGAGATGATTGAAATAGCTTCTTTACTTTTAAAGTTTATTGCCTTAATATTGCAATCTTGAAATTGTCAAATTTTTTCGGAAGTTCTATTGTTTGCAATTCTTGATCAAATTTAACTAGCTAAATAGAAGCTTATACTTTGTCATTTACAAAGCGTTTTGCTAGTTAAATAGAGTGTCTTTTATGAAATTGCTTGTTGAGCTAAGAAGGTTTGGATGATTTGTAATAGATTGAATTGGAATAGCTTTATTGCAAAGTGTTTCCTCATTTTAATTTATCTTGCTTAAATGTTTGAGATTCCACACAAACTTGCTTTCTTTTCTTTTCTCTTTCTAAAACCCATTGAATCTTGCTTTATTTCTAGTTTTCTTGTGGAATTTTCTCTCTGGGAAAAATTAGGAGTAGATTGACAGAATTGTGCTCAAATGTTTTTCTGAAATTTTATTTGTTACAAGTAATGTACTATAGGGACTATATAGACCAAGTGACTTGACAAAATAGGAACCTTCAACAACTTATAGTATTTGACAAAGTTAGTTGAATTTCTTTTATGATAACCAATTATAGTTTCATACACAACCCAACCATTTCAACATTCACAACAGCAAACACATACTCATGTTTAGTTCATTTCATAACCATTGAGTCTATTTGGAGGTATTTGGGCCTTGGTATTTCCAAAGACCAGCAAGCACCTAAACCTTGTTTGAAGAACACCTTCACATCCAGTGACCCTGGTCATGAGACCGAAGGCCCCAACGTTGGTAGTCCCAAATGATCACCAACAACTACATGGTGTCCTCACTCCACTTATTCTATGGCTTCCTTCTTTCAACCTTTGTTAATGTCTTTAATAATTCTAGTTTAATGGTTTCCACTATAACAATGAAAACCAAGAATAAGAAGTTGGTTTTATAGTTTTTCTTAGAAGCCTTCTCCAAGCTAGAGCAAATCACCACAAAGATTTTGAAAATAATGTACCCTTAAGATATCTAGTTTGAGGGGTGGAATAAAGTTGAAGCTAACTACATGATGCCATCCATAGTGCATAATAGGAAGAATATATCCTTATTGTTGGTGTTGGAAATTTTGGTTGCTAGAACATAAACCAAAAAATCCAAATGCCAGAACAGTTTTAACCCTAAATCCCAAGGGCCTCTGAAATGGAGATTTAAGGCACCCTAGATGGTCTTGCCAATCACCCAGGGAGTTACAGAAGTGTAAGTGGAAATGGTAAATAGAAATGAAAATGGTTTTGGAAATGGAAACAAAAATGAAAACATAAACTAAAATGTGCACAACATAAATAGTCACTTTATTCAAATAAGAAAATAAAGAATAAGGTTTACGAAGTACAGATTTTATACCAGAAGCACAAGAAGTCACTTGCAACAACGAGAAGGGCATTGGAGAAGGTAGGCTATGTTCTACAACAACTTCACAATCTAGATTCTTCCTAGCTCTAGTTCCCAACAACTTCTCTTTGGTTTCCACCAGAATAGGTAATGAGGATTACAAGTGGTATTCCACTTGTAGGTGTAATAGTAGTACATAGGAGTCTTTGTGCCTAGCATAGTACCAATTTTGCAGCCAAATTGGAGGCAAGGTTGCAATGGTGTTATGGTTGTAAAAATGTGAAAAGTGTTATTACTTGTATGTCAGTTTGGAATGGACTAAAGTGTCTACATTGGATTTTTATAGGGTAGATTTGGCTATTTTTGGATCTATACACCACTACCATGATTGTTGACAAATTGGTGTCAATTTGCAGGTGCAACAGTCATCAAATTCCAACATAGTCATCATTTATAGTAAGTATGGTGCATATTACAGCCACAAAATCCATCCGTTTACTATAAATAGTAAATGAACTTTTGTGATTATGCTAACATCATCCTTACTATGCTAGCTTTGGTGAACTATGCTAAGGTTGTTGGGAATGCCAGAAATTGGTGAAAATGTGGAGAGAGTTGGAAACTACAAAAATGATGAAGCCTATTGAGAAATGTTATGCTTGGTGGAAAATGTTGTCTACATTGACCATTGAAGACTTGGGATGACTATGCTAGCCACTATTGGGAAAATGAAAATTCCAAAAATTCCAACGTTGCACCTTTGCTGGGTCTTGGTGATGACTACATTGCCCACTATCATATTCTGGAGTGGAATAGAGCTTCCTCTCTACTGTAGCACCATGTCTACCATAGCACCAATTAGAATTGATGGCTCCAGCGTAGTTGGGACTATACCCCTACAAAAATCCATTGAACTACCAATTTTAGCCATTTCAAAGACATTTTAACCTTCCCATGCCCAAATATAGACATGGGTACCCTTTTCTACTTGGGAAGCAAGGCAATAACAACTTTTGAAGCATTTTCTTTTGATACCAAAAAACTAAAGTATGCAAGATTGTAGCTCATGGACTACATATCTCACATTTACAATGAAATCTTACCCCAAGTTGCAAAATGAAGGTTGCAACATGAATTTTTTTGGGTGGTGTTTCATTGGTCCCTCTTTGTTGATGTTTAGAGGATTAACCCAAGAGACATCAACAAAGAATACAAAACACCATTGTGGATCCATCACCAATGTTCCCTCTTCGCACTTGATTTAGCAGTGTTGAACCATGCGCAAGAGTGCTTGTGATGATGGGGTAATAGGTGATGAGATGATATCCAATTATGAGAAGCTAATCACAAGGACTAACAATGATCTTCAAATGTTAACATCATGACTACAGTGTGGCACAGATATGTTGGTCAATTTATTCGGGCTTCACACTTTGTGTTTTGAAGCATGCTTCACTCGAAAAATGTGTTTAAGGAACCAACACCTTGGTCCAAGGTTTCTTTGGCTACTAGGCTCCTCCCTTTACACGTTTAGAGCCATTGACCTATCCTTTGGGCTTCATTGGCCATTCAGCTTCTTGGCAATTTGCTTCCCCTTTTGTTTTTTTGGATGAAACCTTCATTGGGTTTCTTTGCCAATGCTAGTTTTGATTTGGTTTTTCCATTGAGTAAGATGTGTTACACTTGATGGCATAGATGGTTTCCCACTGAATGAGATGTATTACATTTAAGTGGACTTGATGGTGGAGCATGATGAATAGATGTCATATGAACATAGTGCATGAGTGTTAACCATTAGTTAACATTGTCATCCAAGGTAAGGAAGATTATAAATAGGCTACGAGGTTGGACCTAATGGAATGGTAATAGAAATGATATGAAGCAAGTACTCTTGGCATAGTAGGACAAACTCACCAAATCTTGCACCTCAAGGTCATGTGGTGACTTGCTACCATAGTGAGTTGCACCTTCATGATGACTCCAAGCTTCATCTTGAAAGCACAACTCCAAGAGGACAAGAATAACTAGGCAAAAAAAGACAAGTTTCCACATTACAATGTATATGACCACATAGAAAAAAACCAAGCTACCAGGGTCACTAATGTTACCAGTTTAAGTCCGTGGTGGGCCATGTTGCTAGTTTAAGGTCTTAGCAGGCCATGGAAAGATGTTCCTTTGTCGTGCAAAATATGTCATGTAGGCTCACTTATTGTTGGCTATGAAGGTCATTGATGTCATCTATAGGTTACATGTAGTAAGGCTTTAGAAAGGAATGATTGACTGGATTGGCCAACTCATTCCCATCCATGTCTACTATCCAATAGGTCCCATTGTTATAGGTCTTGGTGATTAGGAAAGGTCCTTCCTAGTTGGTTTGAGAATATATCTACATGCTCACAAATGACCTTGATAACTAGGTCTCCTTCCTTGATCTTGAGCTTGCTTAGGTTATGACAATGTTATTGTTTCTACCTCTCCTAGTAGCCTTCGATGTGAGATAGCATTCGCACTCACTAGTCTTCCACCAAGTCTAGGTCCATGGTACATAGCTCCTTGTTTTGTTTGTCATTGATGAAGTCAAATAAGGTGACTTGAAGTGATGGTACTTGTAATTCAAGAGGTAGAACAGCTTTAGAATAATGTACAAGGCTATATGGGGTAGACCTATTGTGGTATGGTATGTCATTTGATAGGCCCAAAATGCATGGACAAGTTACTAATTCCACCTATGTCTACTATTATTTAGCATTTCCTTGAGTAGGTTTATGATAGCCTTATTACTTGCCTTAGCTTGTTCATTGGCCTAAGGGTAGTATGGTGATGAGAAGGAATGTTTAATGCCTAGGTCATGATAAAAGTTTTTTGTTTCTTGGTTACTAAATTATGATATGTTATCTATGACTATGGTCATAGGTATGTCGAAACGAGCTACTATTTTGTCCAAAATGAATCTACAGACTTGTTCAGATGTGGTCTTCATTAAGGGAATAGCCTCAACCACTTAGTAAAGTATTTAGTTGTGGTGATGATGAAGCTATGTTCTATAGAAGAATTAGGAATTATAGGTCCAATGATATCCAACCCCCATCGTTGAAATAGCCAATTGATCTGAGTAGTGTGTAACTCAATTGCTAGTACGTGTATGAGATTGCTATTCCATTGGTAGGTGTAACAGGTTTTGACCTTCTTCTAGCAGTCATTTTCCATATAGGGCCAATAATAACCTAATCGCCTAATCTTAGTAGCCATAGTTGTAGGTCCTATATGTCCTCCAAAAACGCATTCGTGAACTTGCTCTAGGACTGTTCGGGCTTTAACTTTGCCTAAGCATACTAACAATATGCCATCATAGGACCATTGAAATAATGTGTTATTGCCTATAATGACATACTATTTTGATAGTTTACATACGATGTTTTTTTGAGTAACAGTCAGGCCTTGTGAAGGCTCACCATGCATAAGGTAAAACCTAATATTGTCATACGACTCCCTTGCAAGAACAATATGGAGTACAACCATGAAGGTATCCTCAATGCTCTACCTAATGGGAATAGCATAGTTCACTATAGAGATGGGAAACTTACTAAACATATTTGGCAGTACAGTGAGGGCTAGCATTGTAATGGCATTGGCTATAGCATTTTCGTTTTGGGGTATATGTTGGATATCAACATCTATAAATTGTTGTAATAATTGCCTTCCTAGGTCACAGTAAGATTGTAGATGTTTAACTTTACATGCATAAACCTTGGTTACTTGGTTGATCACAAGTTATGAATCATCCTTTATCATTAAGCATTTAATTCTGAGGTCACGAGCTATCATCATCCCTCTGATCAAACCATCATACTCTACTATGTTATTGGTGCATGGAAATTCATAAAGATAGGTGAAGGGTTGGATTTCACTAGATGGGAATGTTATGATGGTAGTGGCACTGGCCCTGTGGATAGTTGAAGCTCTGTTAAAGTGCATGATTGCCTCATAACCCTTAGGCACTTGGCCAATGGTGTTGACATGCTTATCTAGAAACTCATGTGTCACCTCCCCATTCCCAAATGATGTTGTTGCATAGCAAAGATGTTGCCTCTTCATAAAAAGTGTTATTGTTATTGTAGCAAGACTTGAAAGGGTGGTTGTAATTAAGACCTAAAAGGGCATATTATAATAATGAACATGTCTCTTGACGTAACCTTTAAGGATTTAACCTAAGGCATTTATGCTTGGGCTTAGAGGTTATGCAAGCATGAAGTGGTGGATCCAATAAAGGTGAGTCATAGGTTTTGGGTGAAGTGGAATAGGAAGAGGATTGGCCATCCATTTTGGCCAGTGATAGGCCTAACCATGGTGGCAGTGCTAGATTGTCTCAAAGGGATAGGTGCCAAAGGAAGAAAACTCCAAGGAACACTCTCAAAGCATGATTTAGATACACTATTCCATATCAATAAAGCATTCTTTTCTTTCTCTTTCTACATTTTCTTTGTTATTTTCTTTACACATTGATCAACCACTATTTTTCCTCTACTTCAATGTTGGGTACAAGACATCGGAGCTATGACGTCGAGTACATGACGTTAAGGTCTTGCTGTGACGTCAAGTATTCAAAGTTAGGGTACATACACTGGCCTATAAATAAAGTGCTTAGGCTCCAGTTTTGAGTTAGTTTTTGATGTTAGTTTTCAACCAAAGTAGCGAAGCACTTGTAGTTTATTTTTCTTAGAATATTTTCTAAGTGCTCGCAGAAGGAGTCTAAGTGTGTACAGTTCTTTGTTTGAGCACTGATGTACCTAAGCATAGCAGTGTGACAAGAATAAAATGAACTCTTTTGATAATCGTTGTAGCACTAAGACTAGATTAATGTTTTTTTAATGCACTTTACTTTACTGCATTTTAATTAAGTAATTTATTTCTAGTAGTTAATGAACGCAAGCATGACCACTTCAAGCATACATGTAGTACTTGCTAACCTAGCAACGCTTAATGTTTGATAGCCCAGTAGCACTATATGTGTTTAGGATGTGTTCAGGAAAGTAGGATGGTTACTTGTCTTAGGGTAGATAGGCAGCAATGAATTAGATTTTAAATTACTTCACTTTTCATTCTTGTTATAGGTGATCACATCTATAAAACATAATATGATAAAAAATCACATATCTGAATTACACTTAAAACCATACCTTTGAGTCTAACAAGTGTAGTTGGGAAGATAATGAATGTTCTTAACATTCATTTCACTTCCTAGAGAAACTAGTATACTAGATAACTATAGGTCCACGGAATTTAACTAGGTTGCACGTAACACCTTAGTAATTCATATGGTTGGGCATAGGGGTACCTTATCACTCATCATTGGCACTATTGTTGCCATTACTAAGGACCTTTTTGTTGTTTCATGTGCTATCTAGAACATAGTGAAATTATTTAAACCATTGGAATGAACCTTAGAGTCACATCACATCTTAAAGATCACTACAACAATATTTAGAAGCACATTGCATTTCTTCTCATCTAATTGAAAATGTCTTCTTCTCATAGGTGTGATTCTCCATCAAATTCTAATAAAGTTTATCAGCCAATGCCTCAACCATATTGAATAGTATATGCTCATCTTGATGAGTATGTACCAAACTTCACCTTCATCCTAGACTAGGATGAATAGCTGTGGTGGCCTGACATGGAAGGCAACATTGTGTTGCCATCCAATCGATCTATTCCTACAATGCTCCATCAAATGCTTATTTGATACGGTCTTCTGGAACATCATGCTGAGTATGTTATGCAAGACACTGATGCGAGGGATTATCATCCCACTGAAGGACAACATCTACAAGATTAATAGCTAGAATAGTGCTATGAATCTTCAAAGGGGACAAGATTTGATGATTCTTCATTCTTGTTATACCAACAAGCTAGTGGAGAAGCTTTCTCTAGGGGTTTTCCATTTAGTGATATTCCTCTCTTTGACTTCGATGAAGGAGGTCAAAACTAGAACTTGCAATCCATAATTTGCAATCCTGGTTTTAGTAACAAGGGATCCAATGAAAAAGAAGGATCTAGAGGGACAAGTTAAAGTAGGGATGCAGACAAAAAGCAAGATCATGATTGTGGTCGTGATCATCAAAGAGGTGATAGTAGGCATCATGATGGTCCTTCCTCTTCCCCTTCATCATAATCATCTTCTTCTTTTGGCTTTGATTGTGACTGTAGAAGGTGAGACCATGATGGAGGTGACCAAAATAATCGATAGAACCAAAATTATCAAAACAATTGAGGGGACCATTGGAAAAGGTAAGATCAAGGGCACAGACATTCAAGAGAGACACATAGCCATGAATGAAGGGGTAGTCAAGAGCATCGTAGGCACCATGATCAAGGCCTCGATGAGCCTCTACTTGCTACCCAAAGTATGCTTAATATTGTAGAGGTAGTATGAATTCCAATAAGGCATGTGAAGAATAGTCAAATCAAAAGGTTAGACATGAATAATATTTCTTGATTTGAAGGATGATATAACTCTGATCCGCAGAATCATCTGCAAGCTTTCCAAGATGCATGTGCCTTGCAAAACATAAAGAATGAGTGGTAGAAACTTAAGTTGTTCCCTAAGACACTCATCAAAGAAGAAAATTTCAAGCTATCCTAAAAATTGTTGAATAATCCAAAGAACAAGGTAGTGATCATGAGCGCAGGAGCCACAAGGAAGTTGAACATGCATATTACAAAGGTAAGGATAAGATTGTTGCAGTAGAAGAGGTTGCAGAAAGTGAATCAAATGATGATCATGGGTGTGACATCTATTAGTATGAACATCCTAAGGGATGTTGCCCTATGGTGTCACACTTACAAGAGTCTGGGATGTATGCCTTAAATTCATGGCTTACACAGAGGCAAACATCCAAAATATTACCTTATCCTCAAGGTAATTTCAGTTAGTTCCACCAACAATAGCAATATTATCTAAGTGGAGCTCCACTGGAACTATATGAGCAGTATGAATAGTGGTAGCAACCACAATCATGGGCACTAGCACCACCAAGGTAGCAATACCCTTATCAATAGCCTAATCCATGTGGTTATTACGTTCAAAAACCCATGACTCCACATGACTCTTCTAGTCACATCTCTACTTTCTAGCCTCACTACCGCCCTTTTGATTATTACTGAATTCATTCTCCACATAAAAAAAGGGATGCCACCTCTTACCCTTATCCTTCTCCTATCCTTGCACAAGCTCCTCCTCCACCTGCATAGCTACCACTTGCTTCACCTATGCAAGGTGAACTACTAGCTCAATTGCAATAAGGCAATGCTACGAGGGCTATTAACTTACAACCATTATAGCAATTAGATGGGTTGAACACTCAATTAAAGAAAAGACATTTCTTTCAACCTCGTAGTCCACCTAAGCCCTTACATACACCCATATTTGACAACCCTACCCATACATCTTCCTTTGTATCACACATCTTCAAGTTTCCTTTAAACCAAAACATGCCTAGGATCCATACCATAATGCTCACTCATATTGTATTCAATTGGATTTATGCTAGAAACCTTCCTAGGAAATTAGTTGATCGTAGAAGTCCTCTGATTTATTTACAAATTCCTAGGAATGAACCATGCAAGGCTCTTCTTAATTTAGGTTCTAGTGTCACTTTAATTTTCCATGAGATGTACATCACATGGAACCTACCTCCTCTTAAGAAAAGCAACATAAGATTAGAATTGGTAGACCAGTCCATCACTATTCCATTGGGACTGGTAGAAGACATTGTGACCACTATCTGTGGGTGGTCTTATCCTACCAATTTCCTAGTAATCAAAGTGGAGAATTGCAAAGGGGATTTTCCAATCATCATGGGAAGGGCATGGCTAAGCACCATTGATGCAAGAATGGGCATCAGAGATGTTTCCCTAGAAATATCTAAAGGAAATACATTTAGAAAGATTGAGAAGAAGAGAGTTCCATGCATCATGTACAGTGATACAGGGTGCAATTGTGTGTAGAAACTTTGGACCATAAAGCAAGCATCTATCTCTACATGCAAGTAGTGTGTGTCAAAAGTAGAAATCCAAAGGTGTCTGTATGCAGCAGCCATAAAATAGGAGGGCACCTAGTGGTTGACTGCTAATTCTAAAAATAGCACACTTTGCATGGAACTGACTAAGAGCCTAACATGTGCATATGCCATGAGCATGAATGAACTCGCGCAAGTTCATCACCAACTCTTTGATGATATGATTGATGATACCCATTGAGGAGAGTTGGAAATCCCTGAAAATTTTAAATAAGAGTCCCTCAAACTAAAAATGCTACTAGTCGAAATGGAATATGTGTTTTTGAAAAATGAGAATACAGTTATAATCAATGCCAATCTTGCTCTAGAGAAAAAAAATATGCTATTGAAGGTAGTTGAAAAATGGTCAGTAGCTTTTGCTTGGTCATATCTTGAACAGGGATTGATCCTTGGATATGTCAGCATCACATCTACATCAACCGAGCCATGAAGCCAAAAAGATAGGCATAGAGATAATTGAATCTCAAGCTGAAGTAGATCGTTAAGGAGGAACTCAAACAACTTCTCAAGATAGGGTTCATCTATCCCATTGGGGATAGTAAGTGGATTAGTCCACTTGTAATTGTGCCAAAGAAAGGTGGCAAGTGGTGGGTCTGCATCAACTTTTGGCTACTAAATATGGCAACATTCAAAGATCATTTTTCGTTGCCATTTGTTGACCAAGTGCTCAACACAATATCTGGGCATTACTATATAGCTTTCTAGAATGTTATAGTGGCTATAACCAAATTCAATTCACACTAGAAGACTAAGCAAAGATAACATTCATGAGTTCCTAGGAGACTTTTGCATATTGTAAGATGCCATTTGGTCTATGCAATGCCCTTGCCACATTTCAACACCTAGTTCTAAGCATTTTTCAATAGTAAATTTGTAGTGGTATGGGGGTCTTCATGGGTGACTTCTCCACTTATGGAGCTACATTTCAGCAAGCCCTAGACCACCTTGAGCAAGTGCTAAAATGATGTGTTGAATCCAACTTGTGGCTCAATTGGCAAAAAGGTTACTTAATGGTCTAGGAGGCCATTGTATTAGGGCATAGAATATCAAAAGCAAGAATTGAGGTAGACCCTAAGAAAAAAAGGGTCATCCAGGGAATAACTAGCTAGCCAAAAATAGTTAAAGATATTTAGTCACTTCTTTGACATATTGGCTATGACTGATAATTCATAGAGAATATCTCTAAGATGGAAAAAATATTGGTGGAGCTAACAAAGAAAGATGCTCCCTTTGTCTAGACCGGGAAATGTGAAAAAACATTCCAATAGTTGAAATAGAAACTTATAGGAGCTCCAATTCTACAAGCAGCTGAATGGTTTAGGCCTTTTCATATCATGATGGATGCATCAAATTATGCCTTGGGAGAAATGCTGATGGATTTAGATGACAAGAAACGTCCATACTACATCCACTACGCTAGCCAAAGCATGGGCACACAACTAAACTACACCACCATCGAGAAAGAATTAATGGTAGTGGTGTTTTCTCTAGAGAAGTTTAGGCATTATGTGCTTGGATACAAGGTGTTTGTGCACACAAACCATAGTGCCATCTACTTCTTGATAAACAAGCCAATAGTGAGTTCCCATGTCATATAGTGGCTGGTGATCTTGCAGGAATTTAATCTTATGATGGTAGATCGAAAGGGCACTAAGAATGTGGTCGCTGATCCCTTGTCTCAGTTGTGATGGGATGACAAATAGGAAGAAGATCCATTATCTAATATGTTTCCTAATAAACTCCTCTTTGCTAGGGCTATAACTAAATAAATGCCTAATGAGCCAAAATCGTATGATGGAATTTTCACCTATTTTCTCACTTAGGAGATGCCATAGGGTTGGACCACGATAAGAAATAGCAATTTCTTCACTAGGTAAAATACTTCATGGAGATCAATGGACATCTCTACAAGATTTGCGCTGATGGCATGGTTTGTTGGTGTATCCCTAATGCTAATCAACAGCACATTCTCCAAGATTCTCATGAAGGTCCTTGTGGAGGACACTATGCTGAAAGATGCATAACCATTAAAATCCTGATGGTAGGGTACTATTGGCCAATAATCTTTAGGGATGCTCATCATTATGTCTACTCTTGTGCATGATGCCAATGAGATGGTGGAATGACTATTGGAATGGAGGGACCTCAACCATGGATTCAACCACTAGAACCCTTTAACATTTGGGGCATTAATTTCATGGGTCCCATCATGCCCATGTCAAATGGAAAGGTGTACATCATAGTCATTGTTGACTATTGTACGAAATGGGTAGAAGTAGTAGTAATCATCAATTGTACATATTCTATTGCTACTTAATTTGTACAAAAAAATGTTGTAAATAGGTTTGGTGTGCCACGTGCATAAATTTCTAATAATGGAACTCACTTTACAAGCACCACCTTTCGGAAGCTCATGCAACACTTGGGGGTTGAACACAAACTCATAACACCTTACATTCCCCAAGATGATGATGAAGCTAAGGTTATCAATAGGAAAATCAAAAGGATACTAACAAGAACTATTAGTAAGTATAGGAAGGACTAGAGCACAAAACTCAATGATGCCCTTTGGGCATACTGCTCAACATGGAAACTTCCTATAGGCTACTCTCCCTATGAGCTTGTGTATAGAAAATTACCAACACTTCCTATTCAATCCAAGCTCCATACACTTTCAACTACTTATGACCTTGACCTTGACTTAATTCTAGGCCAAAAAGAAAGACTAATGAATATTAACTTATTGGATGAAAATCGATTGTAGCCTTATCATCTAACAAGTTGCACAAGGCCTATAGCGAAAAGCATCATGACCTAAAAATTAGAAAAGTCAAATTTCGATCAAGAGATAAGGTTCTCTACTAGAACCCCACACACATACATCAATGAACTAAGTTTCAAACATTATAAGAATGACCTTACATCATTTTTGAGACTTTTCCATCTAGGGCCATGATGATCTACAAGCCTAAGAGCCTAAACAATAAATAGCTGGCCAACATCCAACAAATTAAACCTTTCCATGAGCATGAGCTAGCTAATACAACAAACACCTCATCGAATGGACAACCACACTCCATATTTTGGATCTCCTCCTTTCAACTTAGTTATGGGAGAAATGACCATCCGTGCTAATCATATAAGTAGCTCAGTTTTTCAACTTTTTATTTTACACATTTTTTGTTCTACAACTTTTTGTTTTACACATTCTTTATTTTACATCTTATTGTTTTCATGTTATTAATCTTTTCTAAGTTTTGTTTTACATCATTTTTAAGTAAATTTACTATTTCTTGAATATTTTATACTTTCTTTTATTTTATTTGATGTGATTTTCTAACATTTTGTTAATAAGTGTTAGGTACATTGGTAATGCATTGCTTGATGGTGGTATGTATGATTTTTGTTATTGATTATTGGTGTCTAGTTTCTAGCTTTGAATTTCATTACGGATGATTAGGACATGGTTTCTTTTTCATGCAACAGGCAATGAGTCCACAACATCCACCCATCTAGAAACTCTATGGTTTTCCTTGTTTTGGAAATGTGCAGTTTCTTTTTCATTAATAAAACTTTAACAAACTTGTGACTTTGGTAGTTTCTGAAATTGGAAAGGATTCAAAGGTTTGAATAGGGTGTGGCTTCAATGGGATTCGACATTCTTTGTTGTTTTTTGTTTGGATGGGTGCATGTGTGTTTTCATGGATTTCTTACTATTCCATGTCGACCAATAAAGGAAGTTGAATACATCATTACATGGTGTAGTTCTCATCAGAAAAAACAAAAAAACAAACCACGATGAGAATTCAAAGCAAACCCCTTGGAAAAAATAAATGCATGTGTCTTTGCATGGTGTGGTTCCCATTTAAAAAAAAGGAGAAAAAAAAACATAATGAGAATTTAAAGCACATCCCTTAGAAAAAATAAATAGGCAACAAGCATTGGTCATGGTGTGGTTATGGGTACACTCTTGTGTGTCAGGGGATGAACTCATCTTAGAATGGCAATGTGAAGTCACTGAACGTGGTTGGTTTTGGTCTAGACTAAGGATGGATCCTATCAAGTCATTTAACCACAAAATCCATAAGGGGCTCAATGTGACCATAATTAAGAACTCCATTCCACTCTCTCTCTCATCCATATATGCTTTCCATATCTCACCTCACTACCGGTTTCATGTTCTGGTTCGATGTCCTAGTTTGATGTGTTGGAATTCTTATTTAGTTTCTTCTAGGTTTTTGTACTTAACCATCTGTAATCATTAATCATCCACAAAGCCCATGGACTCTTTAGTTTGAAGTCATGCAAGGGCATAAAAAAGGCTTATGGCTGCTTTGGAAAGGACCCACTTGCATATCTTTTGGTTGGGTTAGGTAAGTTCTTTACCCTTAGACACTTTTAGAATCACATTCTTTTTATTTAACCCATCAATGACATCCAATTGTGCACATCTTTACAATAGTTTTCAGTGACCCTTCCTTTTTGTTGTTGTGAATTCTTACACCATCTTCAAATATTTCCTTATGTTGAACTTTTTTCAAATTTAATGGACCGCTTATCTATTTTACCCTATTTGTCAGTCTTCCCGCTAACACTACTAAAAGAACCAATCAACTACAATCACAACCTAGCTAAGTGTAACCACCGATGAGACAAGGCATTTAATAGTTATGTGTTACACATTGCATACTAATTTATGATTCTATTGTGATTATAGTGGGAAGCATGAACTAGAAGTGGGACTATCTTCACCAAGGATGATACAGTAGTACCATATAATGAGGATTGTTCATGATCGTTGGATCTCTTCTCTCTCATTCTTTAGCTACTAAGAGGTGTTCGATGTTAGTGTTATTCAGGGTGTTCACTTCTCTCATCATGAACACCTAATTTTGTAAAAGTTGTAATTCTATATACTTTGGCACTTAGGGTTTTTCTATCCATCTAAGTCAATTTGTATGTCAGTTAATAACCCCATACCTACCCAATATATCTTGTAAAGAACTTGTTCCTCCTCTTCTACACTTGAGGACAAGTTTTCATTCAATCATGGAGGTATGATGAATTGCTATTTTTCCTCTGCTTCAACATCAGGTACATGACATCGGGTATTTGACATTGGGATATATACACTAACCTATAAATATAGTGCCTAGAGTCCAATTTTGAGTTAGTTTTTGATGTTAGTTTTCAGCCAGAGTAGTGAAGCTCTTGTAGTTTATTTTCCTTATAATTAGAATATTTTCTAAGTGCCCACAGAAGGAGTCTAAGTGTGTACGGTTCTTTGTTCAAGTACTGATGTACCTGAGCACAACAGTGTGATAGGAATAAAATGAACTCTTTTGACAATCCTTGTAGCATTGAGACTAGATTAATGTTTCTTTTAATGCACTTTACTTTACTACATTTCAATTAAAGTAATTTATTTCCGGTAGTTAATGAATACAAGCACAACCACTTCGAGCATACATATAGTACTTGTTAACCTAGCAACGCTTAACATTTGGCAGCCCAGCAACACTATATGTGTTCAAGAAAGTGGGATAATTACTTGTGTTAGGTTAGATAGGCTAAAAAATGAATTAGATTTTAAATTACTTCACTTTTCATTCTTATTGTAGGTGATCACAACTATAAAACATAAAATGATAAAAAATCACATACCTTAATTACACTTAAACCATACCTTTAAGCCTAACAAGTGTAGTTGGGAAGACAATGAATGTTCCCAATGCTCATTTTACTTCCTAGAGAAAGTAGTATACTAGATAACTATAGGTCCATGGAATTCAACCAGATTACACATAATGCCTTAGTGATTCATATGGTTGGGTGTAGTGGTACCTCACTGCTTATCACACATAATGCTGAATGTCACACATATTTGACATTTGGTATATTATCTTCTTATGCATAATGCCTAATATAATGTATATGTGATTTTTTCCATGACATTCGAGGATGGGATGTCACAATTGGTATCAGAGTAAACCACAACTCAAGGATCATTCAAAACCATGGGCTAACTACAACTTGATGATGAACCATAGAGCCATGAACTAGGAAGAATCTTGGATCACCAACCAACAAAATTCTTCCATGGATGTCATTGATTGATGAAGATTTGATTATGCCTCATCAAGATTCATCAATTGCAAAAGATGTTGGTAAGACAAGAATAAACTAGTTTAGGTAACTCTTATCCATCTTAATATTGTAAATATTAATTAATTAAGGTCATTGTTAAGTTTCTCCCAAAAATTTAGTAACCATGACCTAAATTGATCTTTTTTTGTTGAAACTTATTATCCTAAGCAACTTAGAGTCATTTATAAGCTATAATGTTAGTCATATATCAATCTAGTAATGCCATTTTCATAAAATAAGCTAGTTTGACCTTTCAAAATATTGAAAAATTCAACTTCATTTTTGAATCCTAAGACTATGTCCAATGCATAGTACTCATTAGGACAATTCCAATGGTACAAATTGCATCTCAATTAGAGTTATGGTTTAAGAGATATCATTGTTTAAAGTTTCTTGTTTATCCATGCATTAAAATAATATTAAATTATTAAAATTATTAAGTTATTATTTTTAAAAAAATATTAAAATCTTAGTGTCCAAAATCAACCCAAAATTTCCATTTACCAACACTGAACCTCCACCCTATCATTGACTAAACAACCACATCAACTACTGAGGCAAGGTGTAATAAAATAATAATAAAAAGTTTTAAAAAAGAAGGAAAGCGAGCAAGAGGTTATGGGTTCAACCTTGAGCCCCAATTTTAATGATAATTTATTAAAAATAAAAATAAAAATAAAAGAGACCTTTGAAGGACAATGACAAGCCTTTGCTACCAACTATGATGGGGCCTATAGGCCCGGTTGATGGCCATAAGCTAGCCACGTAGCCACAGGGCCATTGGTTGGTAATCATAGGCCCCAATGGCTAACCACCACCATGCCACACTAGCCCCTACATAGCCCTTCTAATGACCACCATGATCATGGCAATGACAATGGCCATAGTGTCTACCCTACCATATGCTCTAACTATCGCTCTCTGTCTCTCTCAACTGTGCTACCCCCAACTGAGCCTTACCATAGCCTCATTGTAGCTATGTAGCCCTTATTTTGAGGGCCACCAAAACCCTTACTTCCTCTACCAATGAAAACTAATGTCATGCATCTCTGTGTGCCATCTTTGCTACCACCACACCCTAACTTGGTCATGCCCCACACTACTACTGTTGTTCTACCACATTGCCCTCCATTGACGGATGCCAACAAAACCATTCATAATGGTCCATTCCAATAGGGCACCAATGATGCCATTCATAATGACCTATTTTGATGCTCCATGGATGTTGATGATGCTATCCATAATGACCCATTTTGATGCTCCATGGACACCAACAGTGTCATCTATAATGACCCGTTCCGATGCTCCGTGGGCATCGATGGTGTCATCTATAACAATCCATTCCAGTGTTCTATAGGCAATGCCATTAATAATGGTCCATTTTGGAAATATATGAGCACCAATGATAATTTCCATAATGGTCCCTTCCAGTTTCCCACGAGGATTGATGGCATCACAAATAACAACCCCTTTCAGTGCCTTGCCATCCTATGTGGGTGAGCTTTGACGTCAAGAATCCTTGTTAAAAATTGCTACCCTCTATTGCCATTTTTTAGGTTGTGTAGGCCCTATTTGGGATCATGCTAGCCCTTCTAAGGTTGCATCAGCCCCATTT
Source organism: Gnetum montanum (assembly GCA_015680685.1). Taxonomy (NCBI): domain Eukaryota; kingdom Viridiplantae; phylum Streptophyta; class Gnetopsida; order Gnetales; family Gnetaceae; genus Gnetum; species Gnetum montanum. Next base: position 255,997 of record MNCI01036144.1, on the reverse strand, counting down.
TAAGCCACAAAGATCATTTTTAGGGGTGCACAAGGCCTAGCTATCCAATGCTCCTCCCCCCAACCACATGGGCCCTTGTGGGCACAGCGTTAGCCATGCACAGGCTGCATCGGCCTTGCACAAGCTTTGAAATACCCATGCATAGACCATGTAGTAGAGAATGACACCTTCACCACTACTAAGACAGGTCCCCACCTAGGATGTGCAAGCTAAAGAAACACCATAGCAATCATGTCCCTCGGTGTCACCAACACTTACCACTACTACCATGCTACATCGTCATCTTCCTTGCCTCACCTGTCATTGCCCTCATGCAAATTTTCTACCTTGACATCATCCTTGCTTGTACCTAGTGATGGGAAAATTATTCATCAATAGATAGAAAATTCAAATTTTTTTGTTAATTGATGAAAAATTTGAAATTTTTCTCAATTGACGAAAAATTCAAATTTCCATATGTTAAAACATCAATTTAAAATTAAGAATGCATGATAATAATTTTCAAAAATAGAATTTGATGCATTGGTAGCATGTGAGATAAGAATTCCATAACTAAACATGCTTGTTTTGGAGTTGTATTGGTATGGGTGACCTCTCGAGAAGTCTCATTTTTTGCACCAAAAGATTTTAGACATTAAAAGCCATAAATTTTGATTTTGGAAGCCTTTTTCAGAAAACGAAGAGTCATTTCCTATAGATTTTAACCTTTAAAACACAATGGTAAAGTTAGATCTATCCTAAGGAACCCAAAAAATTAGTTTTCACCTCTTGCCTAATATAGTGCCTTAAGATCCTTAAAAGCTTAATTTTAGCATAACTCGAGCATACAATGTTCATTTTTAACATATTGATAGTCATTTCCAAAATTTTTTACCTTTCTAAACTCAATGGTGAGGTCAGATTTATCATCTGGGTATCTAATAATTCGATGATATTATCAAATCGTGCTTTAAAAGTTGACAACATAAGGATAACTAATCATGCCTTGTTGGAAAAATAAAACCTTTGCAGATACCCTTAAGATCCCTATGGCTTGTCATTAGTATATTGCTAGAGTTAGTGTTCTAAGGGGGGTAGAAAGGTTGTTATGAATCAGTTGATGTATTAGTTGGAGAATCATTTAATGAAACAGAACAATTTTCAATGATAAGGAAGAGGTATATCAATTTTTCTTGGAATCATATCATACAACATAATAAAATGGAGATTCAAAATATTGTTTTGACAAGGTGTATGATACACATGAAGAGTAATGATCTAGAAGAGAACCCAAGAATGAGAGTAAAGTTGCAACATATAACATGCTTGCAAGATCCTTAGCGAGTGAGAAACAACATCTGCTATGTCCACCTAGGCCTTGGATTGACACAAATATAGATACCCACACATCTTAGTAGAGTTACAAAGTTTGGATGTTGATGTTTTATGCCTATAAGAAGTCCTATCATGGGAATTTATATACCAATTTCAATCAAATTTGGAAAAGATGGGATACAAAGGTATTTATAAGCAAAATGATTCTTGTGGAAGTTCTTCTTTTGAGCCATACTAATTGGCCTATTTTAGAACTCACAACATGAATGGTTGCATAATATTTTATAAAGAAGTCAAGTTTGAATTAGTACAAATATTTGAATGGAATTTTAAAAATATGATTTTTGAAATTCTAGAACTTCAATTAATGGGAAAGAAAGAATAATCAAGATTCTAGAAAAATCACATAGCCTTGGAAATGATTCTAAAATTCCATCTATCAAGAAGATGTGCATGTGTGGTTAACACACATTTGATTACCAAACCAATACATTTAGATGTCATATTATTTTAAGTAGCATACTTGATTAAGAAAATAGAAGAAAGTTTCAAGAATAAGTTATTCTTGAGTTATATGAATCCAATTCCATTTATTCTTTGTGGAGACTTTAACGCAAAAGTTGAAAGTGGTGTCTATCAATTCTTAAAATATGGATGTGTAAAGGAATCCTTGGAAGATGAACCTATGTCATGGAGTATGGTTTAGGTTAGGGACTAAGCACTTCCTCACCCACCTAGTCCAAGATTACAATGTGATGGTTTGGTCATGCATGGCCCTTGAGACAACAACTTCAATAGTGAAAACCATTCTTCCTAGTTCATCTAGCCTAATTGTCAAGTTCTTGATTTATGACCTTGATGTTCATGTAGAGGGAGAGAGAAATGATGAAACAACTACTATGGGCACTTTCAAATTATAAAAAACTTGGAAGATGCCTGAGTTCAGTTAGTACAATATGAACAACACTTTGATTATTGGTCACCATGTCCATACATTGTTTCAAAACCCTTCAAGCACCGTCTATTGCATAGAGTGGTAATTATAATTGTGGAATTTGGTTTATGGTTACTTTCTTGCATTATGTGCTTAAGTTATGTTGTTTCACTTACCTACAAGTATAGGATGGATGAGCAAGGATTAAAAAAAGGTGATAACCTTTTGCTCCTAGCCCACATAGTTTTAGAGGTGTTTACTAAAAGCCCAAATGTGAGGCTTGCAGTAATGGAGCAATTGGATGGTGACTTTGAACGATGCATTAGATGCCACCCTAAGGATTATAGGAGATATTTACCAAATGGGATGATAGATAGTTGGTGGGACAACCCATCCCTTAATGACATAGAAGTAAGCCCATCTCTTAGAGCTCCAACGATGCCTGCATCCTATAGGCAAAATGAGTGTTTTTTTTGGGTTATTTCTATGCTAACATTTTTTCTAGTTATGCAATTATTAAGTTATTTTGGTTTTGTTTGTTTAAGTAGTTTCATTGGTTTCATTTTAATTTTGGCTATACTTCTTGTATTTTTTTTCATTATGCACCTATGCTAAGACTAATAGGTTGTCTTTTGGTATGTTGCAGAGGTCACTCCATCAATTGAAGTAATAATTATCACTTCAAGACGTACTAAGGATACCTTGATTCTCAATTTTGGTGAGGTGAAAACTACATAGAGCTGGTTATCTGACCAAGCATCTAATGCTATCCATGCGAGGATCATTCATGTGGGCTTGTATGACCTTTTCATGGCCCCAAGTCCAGTCGTTCCCACTACAGAGATGTTGAACATCATTGACTCCTTTACCCAAGGAGCCAAGAGGTTTGTCACCATGTTCACAGTGTGACCATTGTCTTGGATATTAATGCATCCACCTTTAGTAATCTCTTTGGTGTCACAAATGATGGCATGCCAGTTGTCACCAAAGTATGAAGGAAGGTGGAACATTGGGAGGAAGTGGAAAAGTCACTAAACGCTCACTGTGGTAGTAAGGGATTCTCTCTAAGCTAGTTCCATGATCAAGATGTTAGAGAGATGTATCCCTTATTCTGATCTTGTGCATATACTAAGTTTTTGTCATAGGAAAAGGTTCTAGGTATGGATAAATCTTGGGCCATGAAGAAAGTAGTCACCAAGGATGCTCGATTTAGTTGGGCCACTCACTTGGTTTCTAGGCTATAGTGGGAGATCCTAAAGCTTAGGAACAATCTCAAGACAAAGTTCCATGTGCATTTTGCACTCTTTGTAGCTTATCTTTGGAGATTTACAAAGTTCTTCATGGTGAAGATGGATGGACGATGGGTTATCCAAGATCCATCCCAACTCACCAAACCTTGGGTGAGGCATCTTGCTTCAACCACAAAGGCACAAGACCCACCAAAAGGCTTGGTTGGATCACTATCTATTACCACCAAGGGGATTAATAGTAGCCATTGTGAATACCCTAATAGCATGGGGATGGAGCCTCTTGCAGTGCTAGGTAATGTCAAGAGGACCTGAGAATTATGCTCTAAGGCTAATAGTATAGCCAAGGCAAAGTGTAAGAGACCATTTTTGGAAGAGACAACACCAGCGATCGAGGAGCTTGTAAGGAAAAAGTTAATCATTAAGCTTAGAGGGGTGTAGCATGATGTTAGAGGTATGTTTTACTTTGATTCATTATTTATTTTAAAGTTATGATTCTAAGTTGATTTACTGGTTTTGTCTTAGGAAAAATGTGCTAAGTTATTCTATTTTTTACAGTTGTTATTCTTATAGATAAGCAACTAGAGCAACAAACCATGGTAGTAGTAGCAACGACTGAGGAGGAGTGAAGGTGTCAAGAAGAGGAGGAGTTGTAACATTGAGAGGAGGAGATACTACAACACTATGAGGATGAGGCATTGCAATACCAGAAGGATGAGGGTTTACCCCCTCATTCGATGGATCACTTTGATCCCTTGCTTGAGGATCCACAATTGGGTAAACCTCCTGCTCTCACATTAGGGGACCTCTTAGGTATTTATGATGTTGTACATATTATTCTTTCATTATTTCATATTTTTCTTTGGCTATAGTTATTTATTGTTTTACTATGCTTATTGTAGCCCAAGAGGCTCAAGTTGAAACTTTGACTTCCATCTTCTACATGCAATCATGGGTGGATACCCTAGATAATTTTGAATTCATATGGGATGTAGCTAAAGGCATGATTAATTAGTTGTAGTAGATAGCCTTGAAGTTGGTAAGAGTTCTAGCTCATTTTTCCATTACTATCTATATGTTTTTAGTTTTTATATGATTTTCTATGGTTATGAAGTTTTAATCATCTTTTGTTTTTAATTATTGACTAGTTTTCTTTGCTAGATTTTGTTGTTTTATGTTGGTTATAGTGCCTAAACTAAGATGGAATCCTTACTAGCCAGTGGAGGTTGCAGTGTTGCATCCTTTGCCTCCCGAGGTAGAGAATGTCCCATGAAAGTTGTATAAGGGTGCCACTGGATGTGCACTCTCATGTGCTATGTCTTTTGGGAAGTGTAGATGCTCCAACAAGTTCCAATGGGAACAAGTTGTGGCATTTAGGAGGAAGAACCAGAAGCTAATGAATAAGGTGAAAGACTTCAAGGATTGTAAGGACTTCATAAAGACCTAAGTGTCCAATCGGGACTCCTTGCGTACTAAGAAGATAACTTGGACCCACTACTAGAATTCTATCCATGGAAAGGTTGCCCTTGCTAGAGAGCTCGGATTCTTGAGTGGGGTTGCACACAAAAGGACCACAAGAGGATGTACAAGGCTAAGTGAGATGCCTACCTTAAGTGGCTATAGGAGGAGTCTATAGAGCAGTGGCAACTAGAGTTGTTCATGATGGGCATCAACATGGAGGACATTTATAAGATCTTCATGAAGAGTGTGGTTATACCCAACTCCCCCACTTGTCAAATGACTACTACCTCAAGGAAGGTAACTATCACCACATTCTTGCATGAGTCACCTACACAGAGTGACATTGATAGGACTAATATCCTCACAAGTATTAATCTTAGGGGTGTAGATTGGGCTAACATTTTTTAAGATCAACTTCTCCACCATTTAGAGGTTGGTCTTGAAAACCTCTCTATGGAACATGTGGCCCTAGAACCATCTCAAGTTTGTGTGTTTTAGCTTTAGTTTTATTACATTTTATTTTTTCTTAAGTTCTTTATTCTATTTTGATGTGCGTTGGTTACTAATTGAGTTTATGTTATCATGTTATAGGCATCATAGGATATTGGTGGTCCCAACAATGAGGGAGGAGATGATCCTCCACCTCTTCCACTAGATGCTCCTTAGTTTCATTAGTTGCCTTTTAATTTTAGTTTTTTTGGTTTCATTTTGATAATGATGTATGACTAATGCTAGCCAAAATAGTTTATTTTTTGACAATTTATTATTTGGACATTTTCACCACATTATGTGACTACGATTATGATGTTTTGGAAATTTTAATTTTAATTTTAATTTTAGTTATAATGTTCTATCATTTTGGTTTTGTTCATGTTATGGTTTTATGTTGTAATCTATGTTTTTAGGCTACATTGACTAAACTTGGCTATAGTGTAGTAAAAGGGTTAAAAATGCTAGGAAACAAAGCTGTAAACTGAAGTGAAAATGAGTTGTAAGATTTTTTTTCCCATTTTAGGCCATGGTAGGCCATACAATATTTGCTAGTTTAAGGTCATGGTAGGTCATACAATATGTAAAAGGAAACATATTTTTTGGTTATTTTGTGTCTTAAAATTTTTATGGATTTTTCAACTTTAAAGGTTTTTATGAGGTTTTTGTCTTTTGAGAAAAATGAAAAGAAAAGAAAAGAGCTTTAAAAGTAAAAGCATGTAAAACCAAAGTAACCATTAAACTATAGGAAAATCTAAATTTAACATAAAAAAATGAGATAACACAAATAAGTAAAGTAAAGACTAGGCTATCAAACTATAGGTACAAATAGTTATAGGATTATAAGTGCATAGGATCTAAGAAGGATTAGGAATATATATCACTTGTGCAAGTGTTTCCTAATCTTCAAGAGATTAGGAAATGTGTATTTTGCACCAGTTTATATTCTCCATATCCTTCACTAACAATGTTGAGGGAGAGCTCTCCCCATAGCACATCGATGGATTCCTCATTGTTTGTTTTGGCCTCTTCTACTCTGTCAACCTCTTTAATTTTGTGACCAATGGTATGAGTTTCTTCCTAAAACTCCAATTTGGACCCTTGTTCTATATCAATATTGTTAACAGCTAAAGGGACTGTACTATAACTATGGACAATGATTTCACCTCCCTCATAAGGCAAGTGAATTTCCTGGTGAATTGGTTAAGACACAACTCACAATTGAGGTAGCCAAGGTCTTCCTAAGATGAGGTTGAATCTTGGTGTTTCTTCTATCACTAGGAAATCTACCGTTCTGGGGACTATTCCCCTACCACAAAATCTAGGGAAATGAAGCCTTTGACTACAACCCATGATCCATTAAAGGATTTAAGGGTCGAAGTCAATGTATGATGAATTTTTTCTATCAGGACTAAGAGCTCAATGATGGTATAACATATGAAATTGGTTACTGCTCCATCGTCTACATGTACCCTAACCACTTTGTATTCCTTGGTTGTCTTGCCATGTTGGGAGCTTTTCTTAATTTTGCTGTTGCAAAACATTAGTCATGTTAACCTTAATTTCCTAGGTGAAGAGGATAGCATCACTGCATGGATAGAATCTTCATTAGTAGGGATGTCCTCACTAATAAGAATAGAGGTCAACATCTTAACCAGTGCATTGTGGTGTGCAGCAGAAATCATGACCAAGTCATACAAGCCTAGGGTTATGTTCTTTTGCTCGAGTGATTGCTTAACCTATTTCATCACATTAAGGAATTCTTTTTGATTGGTTGTTGATTTATTATTTCTAACTTTCTTCATACATCCCAAAATTTGAACTTCATGTTTAGGTTGTTGTTGTGGCCTAGTCTCTTTCCTTTCCTCTTAAGGTTTGGATTCCTCCCATGGTTTACTCATTGAAGCATCCTAGGTTGTGGAGGTTATGGGAATAGATGAGATGATAGTGGGATTTGGTAGGCTGACTTCCTTCTATTCCTTGGCTTGCTTATCACTTTTATTCTTATATTTTTTCATAGCCTTCCATTATTTGGTTGGAGATTTCTTATTATCCTTAGTCTTTTGTAAGGAAGAAGACATTGCATTACCCACCACAAGGGGGTTATTGCTCCGTTGTGTTGGTGGACTCGATTGGGAAGGGCTAGGGTACTTTGATCACAAAGGGCCCTTTGAGGGGCACGAGTGATGGCACCCTTACAACAAAGAGGGGTATTGAGCTGGTGAAAGCTAAAGGACCCCTTTCATTGTGTAGAGGCACTTGAGTCATAAATGGTTCCCTTGCGAGCTTTTAATCATTGTGGACATTGAATAAGACTATGGTATATAGGTTGTTGTTGGAGTTTAGTGAATCCTTGTATAGGTGCATCAACTAATTCTGAGGCCTAACCAGGTTTGAAGTGTCTAGTATTAGTTCACCCTTAACTATCATTTTTTGTAGGCCATCCATCAATGCAAGGAAAAAGTCAGTGTTGTGACCTAGAAACTAATGATAGTGGTTGAAGCAGTCAAGCTTAAAGCACTTGGGCATTGGAGGATCATCTTTGGTTGCTTGAGTGTAGTCCTTAGCTATTTTGCATAACCCATCATGCCTCTTGTGGGCATTGTCAATCATTTGCTTATATTGGATCCTATTGCACTTCAATAGTTAGTCCAAGAGCTCTATCAGCTTAAGGGATAACTTGGTATACTTAGATCGATCTTCTTGCATAAAGTTAGGCCTAGACATGATTCATGTAGTGGCCCCAAAGGTTGAACATTGGTTGTTATTGTTGGCAGCAAGGACCTTGGGTTGGTTAGTCTGTGATCCCTATAGTTGGTTGGCTTGTTCTCCTTGGTCACTATTACTACATCATGTTGTTTTGCCTACCCCTTTCTTTATCCTTCCACAAAAGTTTATTTTTATATGCCACATAGGTAGGATTGTGGCTGGCCTCTATGGCATCCTCTATGTACTTAGTCTTGGAAAAGGCTTGACTAAGAGACCATGGAACAAGATAATACAATTTTGACTTAATGAAGTCATTAATCATTCCACCATTGGATAAACTTTTCCACTGGCTCAAGGGGTCCTTGCTTAACCTTCATCAGTTGATCAAGCATGGTATCAGGCTTCAAGTTATACTTGAAATGGTTAACAAATTATGATATTAAGTCTTCAAGAGAGGATATAAATCCTCTTGGTAGGGCATGATACTAGTCAAGCACTTTCATTATCAGGGACAAGGAATATTCTCATAATGGTATACAACCAAGCTTGGAACAATAGGCCTTATGAGTGAAAGGCTATTAGGTGAGCATTGGGATCACCTTTACCATTCTACTTTGTAAATTAAGGGATAAGAACACCAAGAGGAAGTGTTAAGGGTGGGAAAAAAGGACTAACGAAATTATCTTGGTAAAATTCCATGACCTTAATGCTTTGAGATGTAGAGGCCTTAAGTCTCTTCAAATCTTCCATCAGTTCCTAGATCATTTGGAAGGCTTGATCCAGGCCCTATGGTGCCCTTGTCAATTGTGGCATTTGAATGAAGGATTGCAGTATTTTCTAGGAAGCTTGTGGCCTCACTATTAGTTGTGGCATGAATGGGAGAGCTTGTGTTATTGTAGTGGTTGGTGGACCAAACAAGAAGAATGATCATTATGCTAGTATCTAGAACACAAATAAATGAAGAAGGTGTGTGACCCTTGGGTTGCTTGGAATCCCAAGATTGGCTTCACCTGAGTGGTTAGAGGATTGGAGGTGGTGACAACCATCGATGAAGGTCATATAGACCAAGCTGAGTAACAAACAGCATGACAAAGTGGAATGTGGCACCAATTATGTTTGGTGTGTGGCGATAACTTGCATGGGCCCAAACATGGTTGGGTAAGAAGGGGTAGAGCATGGTGGCATTTGTTTCATGGAGAAGACAAAGGAAATGAAGGTAGGCACTGTGGCCTTGGCATTTCTTATTGAAATAGACCACCTAGGATGTTTTCATGTTCAAATTCTACCCTAAACTCATCCTCCTCCTCCTCTTGATCATCCAAACTAACCTTCTCATCCTCCCCATCCATCTCAATCAACTAAGATAGGATATGAGCATAGGTAACAATAAGGGATGTCTAATCCTATAGGGAAGGAATATACTCCTTCCCATTTTAGTGTACGAGCTTGCATTTCCTTTTTACCTCTACTTCCATCCACGGAATCAAGATGCCAGCTTGGATTTTGGCACAAATGTACTTGTAGTGATCTTCATTTTATCATCAAGAATCCAGGACTTTGCCTCATATGTTACAAGGACTATTGACACTTAGCCATGATAGGATATTTGGGGTCATAGATCCTCATGACCTATTAACCAAACATGTTGTTTATGAAGTTGAAGGAAAATTTGGTTGACTGGTTGAAAGACATAGTGAAAACTATAGTTTTAAATTTTTTTACTATTTTTAGTAAAAGCATAATAAGTGGGATGATCCACTAATGTAATTGATTAAAAATGGAAAAGGCAGTAGAAAACTACTACAGAATGGTGAAGACAGGGAAAAGTCATTTATCTATTGAACAGAAATAGGTGCTACAATAGACTAGATGTTGTAGTAGACTGGGTGCTACAATAGTTCAGTTGCTATAGTAGATTAGTGCTACAATAGACAAGATGTTGTAGTTAACTATGTTGGCTACAAGGAAACCAACAACTACCATGAAAATACAACAAAAATCCAACTACACTAATTTCCAAGGTTTTACTAAATTTTTTTTGTAGATTTCTAAACTTGAAAACATAATAGTTGCAAAAGGGGTTTTGGTCAAGAATTTGTGTGGAGGCCTTCCTTCTAGTGCCAGAAAACTATTGGTGTTGGAAATTTTGATTGCTGGAATGGAAACTAAAAACTACAAGTGTTGGAACAATTTTAACCTTGGATTCCAAGGGCCTCCAAAAATAAGATTCAAGGCACCCTAGATGGCTTTGCCAATCACCTAGGGACTTACAAAATTGTGAATAGAAATGGCAAATAGAAATGAAAATGGGTTTAGAAATGAAAATAGAAATGAGAATGTAAACTAAAAATTGCACAACATAAATAGTAACTTTATTTAAATAAGAAAATAAAGAATAATGTTCATGAAGTATAAATTTTGTGCCAAAAGCACAAGAAGTTACTTCTAGGAGCTAGAAGATCATTGGAGAAGGTAGGCTATGTTCTATGGCAACTCCATGATCTGGATTCTTCCTAGCTCTAGTTCCCAGCAACTTCCCTTTGGTTTCCACTAGAATAGACAATGAGGATTACAAGTGGTATTTTACTTTTAGGTGCAATAGTAGTACGCAAGAGTCTCTATGCCCAACATAGTATTAATTTTGCTGCCAAAGTGGAGGTAAGGTTGCAATGGTATCATGGTTGTAAAACTACGAAAAGTGCTATTGCTTGTATGATGGTTTGAAATAGAATAAAGTATCTTTGTTGGATTTTTATAGTGTATATTTGGCTATTTATAGTATCATATTCAAGTGTAGTCATCATTTATAGTAACTTTGGTACATACTAAAGCCAAAAAATCCATCCATTTAGTATAAATAGTAAACAAACTTTTGTGACTATGCTAGCATCATCCTTACTATGCTAGCTTTGGTGGACTATGCTAAGGTTGTTGGGAATGCCAAAAATTGGAAAACATGTGGAGAGAGTTGGAAACTGTAGAAATGATGGAGCCCATTGAGAAATGTTGTGCTTGGTGGAAAATGCTACCTAAGTTGGCTATTGAAGACTTTGGATGACTACACTGGCCACTATTGGAAAAATGAAAATTCTAAAAATTCCAACATTGCACATCTGCTAGGTCTTGGTGGTGACTACGCTACCCACTCTCATCTTTTGGAGTGGAATATAACTTCCCATCTATTGTAGCACTACATCTATCATAGCACTAGTCAAAATTGATGGCTCTAGTGTATCTAGGGCTATACCCCTATAAAAACCCATATAAATGCCAATTTTAGTAATGCCAAAGGTATTTTCAGGCTTCCCAAGTCCAAATATAGACATGTGGTGCCTTTTTCTACTTGGGAAGCAAGGAAATAACAACTTTTGAAGCATTTTTTTTGCTCCAAAAAGTTGAAGTATGTAAGATTATAGCTCATGGACTACATATCTCACATTTACAATGAATCCTTGCCCCAAGTTGGGAAATGAAGTTTGCAACATGATTTTTTTTGGTGGTGTTTCACTTATTCATATATAGAATATGGTTATATATATCCATATTCTACATCTATATATAATATGGGGGAGGGAGGGTGTTGGAACCTAAAATAAGTGAAACATAGATGCATCCCAAGATATAACTTAATATAACTCAACATTGTCCATTATATTTGAACCCATGATCTAGAGCTTCTAAACCAAGTATCTTACCATTAGGCTAATGACTCATTGTTACTTATATATTGAATATGGAAGGGTGGTGTGGGGGAGGGGGCAAGATGTTGAAAGTTGAAATAAGTGAAACATAGGTACACTACAAGATCTATAGTCGAATTAGGACTTTATATACATTAGCCTTGCCCACTACAATTGAACCCATAACCTAGAGCTTTGAAATCAAGTATCTTACCACTAGGCTAACACTTATATTTAGAATACGATTATATATATCCTATTCTTATATAACCATATTTAACCTATATGATTATATAAGAATATGATTATATATCTTATATGTTTCAGGTTCATGGAAGAATAAGGATATATTCTTCCTATATAATATAAGGATATAGAACATGGATACAGTTATATAGAATGTGTTATATCCTATATAGCATATCCTTGTACGTTTATATATGATAATAACCATATCATATATACTAGTTATTAATAGATATGTAATTACAAATGTACAGGATATATGGTAAATATATGCTATATTGGAAGAGTATGATTATTATATCCTTGATTATATGGGTTTCTTTCATATTGTAGCACCCAATAAATGTATATGTATAGTAATTCATAATCAATATGATAAGATTTTAACCTATGGCCCCCCTAAAAATGTCACTCAGAAACAAAAGTTCCCCCTTCTTTGGCTTTGTATCCTATGCTACCTTTAGAGAGCATGTAATCTTTTATCATCTTCTACATGCTAGCAATCATGTGGTCAGACCTAACCTAATAACCTTCTTGATAACTCCTCCTATAAGAGGTAAGCTAGGTTGAGATCCTACCCAATCTCTAAGGTAACATATGTTTTTTATCCTTCAGATGACGCTATTCTCATGTACATCTACTTATTTCCAGAGACACATTTTAGCTTGTTTCACTAAAAAATAAAAAGAAAACAACTTGGGTTTTGCTACACAATATATGCCAACAATATTTTCTTCACCCTAAGGGAAAAATCCCTAATCACAAATACTAATGAATTCCTACTATTAAAAAAGGGCCTGTCATGCTACATGGAGATAATCATCCCAAACACATTATTCCTCCATCTTAGCATGTAGATTTAGATTACCAATGAAAATTTCAAGCTAACCACTTCCCTTAATCACATAACCAAGTACCTAATGACAAGGTCAAAAAATCTAAACTCTAAAGACCTTATGTGCCATGTTTTCCAAAACTTCATGTGCTTTACCTTTGAAACAAGTGTTCTAGTAAAAGCCATAATAACCACATCAAAAAACCTAAAACTAGAAACAACTATTGAAAAAATATAATAACTATCAAAATTAGTTATTGTTATATCAAATGGAATCTTACTAGTTTCCTACCCCTCCGTTCTATCTCCTATTACTAGTTCTATTTTCAATGAAATGAACTCTAGCAACTTCTATCATCTTGGGCACATCACACTATCAAAAGATAATTTATAGTAATGGATAGCCTCGAAAAATAAAAAAACACTAAAAAATCATATGAATATTTATCAAATGATTACTATAATAAATGATGAATCATATCATTACATGTCATAATCATAGGTGGAAGACAAAGACTTTCAAACAATAGATTGCAGATATTTTTAAGTTAATTACATGAATAAAGGGAGTTTAATGAATAATCCTATATTTAGAATGGTACATATTTAAGTGCTACTAGTACATGGTACATTTCATATAATGATCGAAGAATGAAGGATATATACTTGGGATCATTCTTTGAATGTTTTTAAGTCAAACAAACAATCTTCTTCGTGATCGATCTTAGAGATCTCCAATTCAAAAAGTTAATAGATGTTCTCCAATTAAATGGAAACCTCACAAATACCAATCAATTATGTCCTTGGCTACCCCACGCAAGAACTCCACCTTAGCAAGAACCTCTACCCATAGTTTCATGCAAAACAAAGTAAAGTCATCTTCTTAGGGATTAGTAGCTACAACAGGTATAATAATCAACTAACAATCAAAACAAGACCTAAACATAAAATAATAAAATATAATGGATGAAAAAAAAGTGTATTCATACCTAGAACCTCATCCAAGATTATGATTGGGGGTTCCCCTGGTAATCATTTACCAAACAAGATGTCTAGGTCATCAAGCACAATGTTGGCCAACCCCTCATCCTCCTGTTATTGTAGGAACACCTCTTCCAAGTGCTTTTGCTCGACCTTTGCTAATGTGTCTTGGGCCACCAATTCTTGTCACTTATCTACAAGAATAAGAAACATAAAACATTAAAAGAACTTAACATATTTCACATAAGACAAAATAACAACATGGCCTTAAAACATAAAATAACCTAAGCATAAAATGAAATTAGAACATACCTGTAACCACCTGATGTGTTCAAAAAAGCTTAACTATAAACCTCCTCTTTGAAGGTTGCTCAATGGTTGATGTTGCTTCCTCAACCATGAGCCCACTTTTACTTGGTTATAGTTTCCCCACCAACTTCAAAATGTAATTCCTTGGCCCTCTTAGCATTTCCCGACTTGACCTGAGGCTTAATCCCTATGCTGTCAAGGGAAGCATAACGTGTATCATAAAAACATTTAATGATCATAGATAATGATTCCGCAACATCCTTTGATGGGTTTTGGGCTTGTATAGTTGGATAAATATGCTTTATCCAAGGCTTAGAGAGTTGGGATGGGTCTTGAATCACCCATTTTTCATTCCTTCTCATCACCAAAAACTCTACAAATGTCCTCAAATATGCTACAAAGAATGCATAATGCATGTGGCATATTGTGGTGAGATTCTCCTAGAGTTTGAGGATTTCCTCCTACAACTTAGAGGCCAAGTGAGGAACCCAATTAAATCGAGCACCTTCATTAAGGACCTTCATCATGATCCATGCCTTGGTAATGCTAATAACCTTCTTTTGTGATAGAATCATTGGAAAGGTATTTGATCTGAACAAGGGATATGATTTCCTTACTTCTGGTACCTAGAAATCCTCTAGGGCCAACCTAGAATGGCCATGATTCTAACTTCTTCTTAGTAGGCCACCTTCTTTGTTAGTTTAGTGATGAATCTCATTCCTTTAGTGGGAACACCAAAGAGGTCATAGAAGGTAGCCTCATTGATGGCCAAGGTGATTGGCATGTCATGAACTTAGGTGATGAACTTTTTCACTCCTTAGTTAAAGGAGTCAATGATGTTCACCATCTCAAAAGTGAGGATGGTTGGGCTAAGAGCCATGAAAAGTTCAAGAAAACCTACATGAGTGATGTTTGCTTGAATGTTTCTAGATGCCTTGTCAACCAACCAATGTTGTGTCAATTCCACTTCACTATATTTTAGGATGAGTATCTCCTCGGGATGTTTTGAAAAATCAAAAGTGATGCTAGAGGAGGTGGTAGCCCCTATAAGGCAATGAAAATAGTCGATTAGCTTAGGCATAAGTACATTGTGTAAAACTAAAATATGACAAGAATAACAAACTAAAATCATACTGATAAATCCATGAAAACACTTAAAACAAAAATAGTCTAGAATCATGTGGCCATGAAAACATTGGTATAACATAATGAAATAAACAAATAAGAAAATTTCAATTTTTCTTACTACTCTTCTTCTTACTTGATGAGGGTTGTGTGGAGGGCCTAGCAATGGTGCCTTCTTCTACAATGCATTCAAGGGCCACCCACCAACCATGAGCTATCTCATTAGCTAGGCACCTCTAAAAGGCTAGAGCATAGATGTTGGTGTACTTATCAAAATGATCCTTTAGTTGCTTAATCACTATGAGTCTTACTATTGGGCTTTTGGTGAATACCCCCACTGCAATCTGAGCCAATGCTAAGGTTTGATCATTCTTGATCAAACATTGGTTACTAACCCTATGCTTGTAAGATATTTAGCATCTAAAATGAAAGAAACTAATAAGCTAAGGAAGAATAGGTAAATCAAATAAATGAAAACATGAAATTTTTTTACAAATACACTTACCATTTCCAAAAGATACACTGTGCTAGGAGGATTTTGGAATAATGTGTGGACTTAGTGAGCTACCATTAGGATGTTTTCAATATTATGTTGGGAGAACTCTAGCATGTTCCAAATTTGAGATAACTGGTGGATCCCCCTAGTAGCTTTACTATCAAAAACTTTACCTTTATCATGGGTTTTAGAATCATCAACTATGAATTTAATGATCAGGTTAGAAGACTAAGGAATTAAATTCTCCATGATAGCTCTGGCCATATAAGATGACAAATGTGACCACATCATCACACCAAAATTTCATACTAGATAGGCCAGGAATTCTCTTGCCCCTAGTCGAAACCACAAGGAGCCATGCTCCAAGACCATATCCAAGTGGGGTGTTGGGCTTTGGTAAGTGGATATAGCAAAGTATCCTCACCAACTCAACAACCACCAAGATGGACTTAAGGAAAACCCTGCATTGAGACAACAACAACACACTGTTAAAACCACTATCAGCGTTTTCATCCATGATTCACAACACTTACAAAAAAACAAAAAAAAAAAAAAACAAAACTAGGAATAACTTTAGTAAATTACTGAATATGACTAACCAACCTACATCTACAACAACAACCATGCACCAATTTGGATTTTACAAGAATTTTTCTAAACATCCTAGTTAATGGTGAAACTAGCCATAGTAAAAACTCTATGAATGCCAGTTCAAAATTCTCTAAAAATTCAATCGTAACATGCAAAAAAAAAAAGAAAAAAAATTGAACATGATGATAAGAAACCAACCACAACATCTACACTATAATCCTAAGCTTGGAAAAATTCAAAACACTATACAAAACCTCAACAAAGTTTAACCAAAATTCATACAAGCACACAAAACTAAAAAAAAAAATGATGGGAAATCACTTGTTAGAAATAGCAAAAAAATTTGAAAATAATGGAACCAATTCTAACTCATCCATGGAATTCCCAAGGATCCCCAAGAACATGGGATGTTGGTTGAAAAATTTATCCAATGTGCCAACATTGACCATCTTCACAAGGGTAAAATTGTAAAAGCCAAAAACCTTGTTTCATGCAAGTTTACAAAAATAAAAAATAAAAAAAAATAAAAAACATCAACCATAAATTCAAATTTAATGATTCTAGGACTATCTAAAACCTTAAACAAAGAACTACAAACACACAACTCAAAAACACAAAAATTGCCATCATTTTTTACAAGAAAAATTCTTGAAATGACATTAAAAATAGAAAAAACAACATGGAATCACACCTACACCAACTAACAAAAAATTTCATCTAGAATTAATTGTAAATCCAAATTCCATGATTCCATAATCATTTGAAACCTTAAACCATAAACTAAAAAAATATAACCTCAAAAAGAAAAAAAATCTTAGCCTTTTTTACACAAAAAAGTGCAAAATTACCATAAAAAAACAACAGAAAAATAGGAAACCACATTGAATTGGCTTATGGAAAAATTCATAGAAAATTAACCGTAACCTAGAATCCAGTGGTTCAACCACTATTTCAACCATTTAACAATGTATTATGACCCTATGACACCAAAAATTAAAAATTCCTAGCCATTTTCATAAGAAAAAAAAAATACATAAGTAGTTTTGCTTTTTGGTTGAAAATAGAAAAAATGCATAAAACTAAGCCTTAGAGCAAAGAAACATTGAAAACCCATAAACACCACCTAGGTTATAGACAAGAAAACCATATAAATACATAGAAAATGGCCAAGAATGGTGCACCTGGGGGTTATGGCGATTGATCCTTATCCAAGAAAAGTCCATAGTAGGTGTGAAAGCCCCTTAGCTATAGCATTAAAGTCCTCTAGGGTAGGGTTATTATTTATAGTGGCCTTCCTCTTCATCATGATGATCAACAATGCAAAAAACCTTTAAGAAATCTTCAAAATCCTGGTAATAACACCATCCTTGATTGGATCCTTTCCAAGCAATGTTGAAGATTGATGGAGTTTGAGCCAAAATTGTTGCCTAAACTAGTGCATTGATAGTGATGAGATGGGTTGTGCAAGTGATGTTTGTAAAATCAATAAGTAAAAAAACCAATTCTATACCTATGTTCCCCATTCCTAAACGTCTTTTGCCTAATCCATGCACTAAACTCATGGTGCATTGATAGTTCAGGGGGAAGGGAATTTTTTGTAATGTTAGGATGATGGGAGTTTCAAAATTAAAAATGAAATTCAAGTTTGGGTGGGCCCCATTAGGTGCCTCCTAAGCAATGGGGTTTTTAGGCCTAAAAACCCATCTATGCTAAGGTATAACTTCCATGAAGACTAGAAAAATATCTTTATAACTTGAAACCTTCTCACCCATGTTGTTCAATGTAGATCCAATGTTGATCCAAGCATCCCATGCCTGACATAAGAGAACCCAAACACCTCATGCCAAATTTAGCAACTAGATGTTAACACCAATAAGCACCAAGCCCCAAGAGAGGTCAGAACCCATCATACCACCCTCCATTTTGGGTAACAACACTAAGAAAAGGTCCATCCATGCTAGCTAGTATTTCCTAAGGAGGAATGACATCCACAAGTACCAACAAAATCACAATTTGACCTTAAAATGAACTCACAAAGCCTAACAGTATAAGTCTTCAATAGCTCCCAAACTAATCAAACCTAACCAAAAATGTTAAAAATCATGAATTTTAGTGGAACCACACTAGAGGGCACCCTAGCCACATTGGCTAGCATGGCCCTAACATGGTTGGATGGGATGTAACCATGAGACACTAAAATTGACCTCCCAATCGACACATCATGACCTTAACACCTCTCCAAAGTTCCCAATGTCTAAAAAGTTAAATAAAAATAAGTCAAATATAGTAACAAACATCTTGCCCATGCTGAGGAATCCCTCAACCATGCTAGCTAGTGTAGGTCCAACATGGGTGCATTAGGGATAACCTATAAAAATCCATTAATGTAGTAAAATAGTCTAAAACTCATCACTATGACCTTAAAACCTTCCCAAAGTCTCTAGACATCATAAATCAAGTAAAAATCAGTAGAATTTAACTAAAAATCATTTATCCATGCTAAGGAAGGCTTCATCCATGCTAGCCAACATGGGTCCAGCATGGATGCCATGAAGAAATGCCATGGGAAGCTCATAAGTGCATTAGATTGACCTCGAATTACACTACTTTGACCCTAAGACCCTGCTAGAGCCTCCAAAGTCCATCAAGCCCAAGAAAATGAGCCAAAAGTGGGAAAAAGATATCATCCCCCCTCCACTGACACTAGGGCCACACTCATCATCATGGCCCAAGGGGGGATGACTACAAAAAATATCAAAAAGGTTTCAAAATTGTTGATTTTGAGGCCAAATCTTAGCTATCAACATCTGCAATGCCAATGACTTGAATATTTGGTTGATTTAATGCCAAGGATCACCAGAAATAAATATGTCCATGTAGCCACACTAAGGAAGGCTAGAGCCATGTTGGCCTACATGGTTTCAACATGGATAAGGTTTTTTTACCAGTTTTTGCAATACATTGACACATTAAAAAGCCTAAAACTTAGCCCAATGAATCCTAGGACATCAAAACCTTAGACTCTCTATAAATTAACCTTACTTAAATCATAAAATCCACCATACCTCCTCACCCATACTAGGGCAATGCTGCCCAACATGGCTTGGGGGTATAACCATGCCAAAGCTAAAACAACATGGAACATGGGCAATTGTAAGCCTAAATCTCCAACATGAGTACTAGCAACCCAAGAGAGTTGAAAACTTGATTGCATTGTGTGACATCCCATTTTTGGATGTCATAGCACACATCAAATATATGATATATTAGACATTATGCGTACAAAGACAATATACCAAACATCAAATATATGTAAGATTTGACCTTATGTGTAAAGGAAATAATAGAGAATATGCAAAAAGAGAAAGAAAATAATGCTTTATTGATATGGAATATTGTATCTAGAT